>JBBPUM010000346.1:0-18854 GCA_038094695.1 Chiua aff. virens | reverse complement strand
AATATAGCAATACTGTGGCTGTGGGAAAATACACAACACAAATTTGACTAAGTCCTTTCACTACACTTTGGCTACACTTTTACTACGCTTTTTGGTACACTTTTGGTACACTTTTTGGTACACTTTTACAACACTTTGGGTACACTTTTGGTACACTTTTACTACACTTTTTGGTACACTTTTACAACACTTTTGGTACACTTTTGATACACTTTTACTACACTTTGACAACACTTTTTGGTACACTTTGGTTACCTTTTACTACACTTTTTGGTACACTTTTACAACACTTTGGGTACACTTTTGATACACTTTTACTACACTTTTACTACACTTTTTGGTACACTTTTACAACACTTTTGGTACACTTTTACTACACTTTTTGGTACACTTTTACAACACTTTGGGTACACTTTTGATACACTTTTACTACACTTTTACTACACTTTTTGGTACACTTTTACAACACTTTGGGTACACTTTTGATACACTTTTACAACACTTTTGGTACACTTTTGATACACTTTTACTACACTTTTACAACACTTTGGGTACACTTTTGTTACACTTTTACTACACTTTTACAACACTTTTTGGTACACTTCTACAACACTTTGGGTACACTTTTGATACACTTTTTGGTACACTTTTTGGTACACTTTTTGTACACTTGTACTACACTTTTACTACACTTTTTGATATACTTTTTATACACTTTTTGTACACTTTTGATACACTTTGACTACACTTTGACTACACTCTTTGGTACACTTTTACAACACTTTTGATACACTTCTACCATACTTTTACCATACTTTTTGATACACTTTTACTGCACTTTTTGGTATGCTTTTGGAACACTTTTACCACACTCTTTGATACACATTTACTACACATTTACTATACTTTGGTAACTTTGACTATACTTTTTGTTATATTTTTACTATACTTTTGTGTACACTTTAGGTACACTTTGATATACCTCACTATTTCTTGACTACACCATTTAATATCCTTCACAATACTTTTACTTTGATATATGGTATTCACTTTATCACACTTTTATTATTTCATGATACTTTTTGTTTTATTATACTTTCCAAGAGCATATCAAAAGTGTAGTAAAGGTATACTATTAGTAGATGAGAAAAAGATATAGTGAAGTATAGTAAAAGTCTATCAAAAGTGTAGTAAAAGTGTACCAACAGGTATACCAAAAAGTGTAGTAAAATTGTAGTAAACTATATCAAAAATGTATCAAAAAGTGTAGTAAAAGTGTACTATAGTAAAAGGATGGTAAAAAGTATAAAAAGTGTAGTATAGTGTAGCAAAAGGGTGGCAAAAAGTGTAGTTAGAGCATAGTAAAGTATATAGAAAAGGATAGTCAAAGTGTAGCAAAAAGTGTAATCAAAGTGTAGTCAAAGTATAGTTGAGTGTATGAAAAATATATACTAAGAGGATGGTAAAAAGTGTACTAAAAATATAGCAAAAGGTATAGTCAAGGTATAGTAAAGTATATCAAAAATTCTAGTCAAAGTGTATCAAAAATTCTAGTCACAAAAGAGTGTAGTAATGTGTAGTAAAAGTATGGCAAAAAGAGTGTAGTCAAAGTATAGTAAAGTGTATCTAAAAGTGTACTAAAAGTATAGCAAAAAGTGTAGTTAAGATGTAGTGAAGTGTACAAAAAGTGTACACAAAGGGTAGCAAAAAGTGTAGTCAAAGTGTAGCAAAAGTGTACTAAGAGTGGACACAAGAGTGTAGTAAAAGTATACTCAAAAGTGTACTCAAAGTATAGTAAAGTGTATTAAAAGTTAGGTAAGGTTTAGTGTTATTGCATTTAGTAGTGTACAAAATGTACTCAAAGTGTATCAAAAGTTAGGTAAGGTTTAGTGTTATTGCATTTAGTAGTGTACAAAGTGTACTCAAAGTGTACCAAAAGTTAGGTAAGGTTTAGTGTTGTTGCATTTAGTAGTGTACAAAGTGTACTCAAAGTGTATCAAAAGTTAGGTAAGGTTTAGTGTTAGTTTAGTAGTGTACAAAATGTACTCAAAGTATACCAAAAGTTAGGTAAGGTTTAGTGTTATTGTGTTTAGTAGTGTACAAAGTGTACTCAGAGTGTACCAAAAGTTAGGTAAGGTTTAGTGTACAAAATATACTCAAAGTATACCAAAAGTTAGGTAAGGTTTAGTGTTATTGCGTTTAGTAGTGTACAAAGTGTACTCAGAGTGTACCAAAAGTTAGGTAAGGTTTAGTGTTATTGTGTTTAGTAGTGTACAAAGTGTACTCAGAGTGTACTAAAAATTAGGTAAGGTTTAGTGTTATTGCGTTTTGTAGTGTACAAAGTGTACTCAGAGTGTACCAAAAGTTAGGTAAGGTTTAGTGTTATTGCGTTTAGTCAATATGTACTGAAAGTTAGGTGAGGTTTAGTGTTATTGCGTTTAGTAATATACAAAGTGTACTCTATGTGAAGTCAGGTAAGGTTTAGTGTGATTACACTGGCATTTAGTAATTCACAAACTGTACAGTATGATACTATGATCACTATGACTTGCTATGACTTCACTATGACTTCACTATGAGATGCTATGATACTATGACCACTATGACTTGCTATGACTCTACTATGAGTCACTATGAGATACTATGACACTATGATCACTATGGTGAAATCCTGTATTTGCTGATGTAAGCGCACAGTACGAAGCAAGATGGTGGCGACCGCGATACGCTTTGCAAGAGCGTATGGACTGGGCAATATCGTGAACCCTGGGCCAGTGAAGTTGCTCTCGGCAGATCAAGAAGTGGCGGCTGCTCAGGTGCTGTGCGAAAACATGCTCCTAGACAGAAATTGGAGAATCTATTACCTTCACAATTGTACGGTACAGGTAAGTTTTCAGTGCAAGCTACAGCTTCACCGCTAACACTTTGTTCCAACTCAAGGGCATTGAGCTGTTCGCCAACCCTATTTTCAATGATTACCACATTCAATTCTGGTATAAACATTGGATTTCTCCCCTCCGGAATCGAAGACCAGGAGACAAACTGTGGCCGACCACCCCACTTCGCCTACTGGCCAGCTCTGCTACCGCGGTAAGTACTTAGAAATTTCCCTGTACCAGGGTGTCTGAATCGTTCATCACGATGATACCGCCGGCAGCTGGCTTGTGCACTTCGTCGCGTAGCACGCGAGAGGCCAGACGAGCCACCTCCCAGTCGAAGCTCCCAAAAATATTACTTGACAGAGTACCGCATCATGGAGGCCAACATTTTTAATGGGATGCAGGTACTCCTGAATGGGGATCAGGTGGAACCTGTCATTCAGCGCAAATCTGCTCTTTGAACTTCACAACCGAGGGCTGTAAGTACATTATATTGTGTTAGTTTGTTCCTTATTTACGCATGCTGCGGCCGCAGTCAATTCATCGACAGCAACGAACCAGAATCAACCAGCCAGTTCTATATACCAACTTTACAGCAATTGCAATCGCCAGAGCTTTACCCCGAGATAATGTCGCAGGCTGAGCAACACAATATCGGCTTGATGTCACAAACTCAATCGTTCCAAACCGCCCCTTACGACGACGAAGCCGCGAGCTGGACCATAGCGGAACCATTCCCAATGGGACAACTTGAATATCTGAACATGAGCGCGCACGGTGAGACGGGGACAGGGATCGGGATGCTGGAAGGATATCTCTAGACCGGAAATTATGGTTGCCGTCACCGTCATCTATGTACTCCATTATCTGTACTCATCGCCATCTTACCATCCCTGTAGTATCAACTATTTGTAGTGACTCTGCGTTCATCACGTCGTTGCGTTTATCCACCAGTCGCCTGAGATGAAAAGGAGGCAAGCATGTACCAGAGAAGCTCACCACAATCTCGATCAGATATGGCCTTTCCAAATCATGGTCCGGGTAATGGTGCTTATTGGAGCCGTCAGCGAAAGAATAAAATCTTGCAAGGTTTGGAAAGGTGCTGCTGACCGA
This sequence comes from Chiua aff. virens, assembly GCA_038094695.1. Classification (NCBI taxonomy): domain Eukaryota; kingdom Fungi; phylum Basidiomycota; class Agaricomycetes; order Boletales; family Boletaceae; genus Chiua; species Chiua aff. virens. The sequence continues at coordinate 14,862 of JBBPUM010000346.1, read as the reverse complement.
AGCCAGCGACGTCACGTCACGTCACGTCACCAGCTCAGATTACTTGCACTTAAGCAAGCTTGGGATTCTCTGTCACGAAGTGATCAGGATCAGTGACTGACTTATGATTCAGACATTCAATGCTGGCAAATAAATGAGCTCAAACGCGACTACCTGAGAGGGTTGGTCCGATTCTTTACCTTGGTATAGGGTTTCAACAACTGGGCAGTAATGATGCAGTTGGTACGAGATCAAGAAAATTGTATAAACGCTAGGGGGGAGCACGACTGAGCGATGGTTAACTTGGCGTAGACAGTGCTTGGATAAGCTCACGGGCGATGCCGCGATTCTAACATCGCCACAACTTTTTTGTGTAGCTGGGAATGTTACCTAATATGGTGTCGTGTAAATCGTTGTTCTCCCTTGTCTACGTGAGGACACTTTATCATATCGTCTCCGGTCGGAACGCAAAATAGTCGTTCTCACTGGGCCCCCAACGTCTGCAGGCTGGTGTGATGAGCTATAGGGCAGAACAGTGTGTTTCTCTTTCTTCGCTGAGCATGGTTTGAACACTGACATCGCACATGCAATTTCATGCCTATCGTAATGGGTAAGTCTGAGTCGGGGGTCGCCTCTCGATACGTCCAGGTCGATGTTGACATCATCGGGCAGAAATGATGGGAGTTGATATGCGGTTTGAGATGGGAGCCATCTGGTAGGCTGCAGTATCTTTATAACATTCTCGCCAATTCTTACAAAAAAAACAGAGAATTTCATTGGCGTAAAAGTCAAGAGGTCAGGTTTTCGTGCTCCCGAGTCTCGTGTGGCCAAATTAACATGATATGCAGTGGGGATATGTCATAAGTGGGTATGCCCAAGTGACGTCTCCGAACCAAAACGGGCAGAATTACGTCGCAAGCGTGGTACGTATTTTTATGTTGGGTCCTGATTGCCTTTCACATTTAACATCCGAAGAGCCCTGTCGACTTGTGGTATTCCCCCACTGAATTTTTACTGGTTCGTTTGCAACTGACAGTCAACAGATGCGTGCTAACCCCTAGCCCTAACTAAGATTTTAGCATTCAACAACATACCTTCTCACGAGCTCTACGTTTTTCTTACCTGTATGTCCTATTTGTCAACTTGATGTCGAGAAACCAACTAACTGCACCTTTTGATAAAGTTCCTTCTACTCCTTTGGAGGCGCCTTCAAGTGCCGGGCGTCCTCGGTGGTGGAAGTGTGAAGATTGCCGATTCGATGACATTCACCACCTCAACGACAATTGCCGCTGCTGAGGTTGTCGTAGAGCCTGGCACGATCAGGCAAGTTTCTGTGGCTGTTTTATATATTTCTTTTCTGACAGCTCTGAATACAAAAAGTTGCGCGTACATGTCCCTGGACTTGTGTTGAAGTGTCCAACACAAGACGAGTGGGACTTCTACCTGTAAGTAATACATAATGTGTTGCAACTGGTTCCGAATCCTTATAGGGTTTGGTAGGGAGGGAACTGGCCGCATGACCATATTCGTTACAGAAATTAATGCCACCACATGGGATTTCCAAGTACTATCATATTGTTTCCGTCCCATGGTTCGTTTACTCTTCGCTCGGCCAGAGATGTCGCCTACTTCCCGCAACTTATGATGGGTCCGGACTTGCGTCTTAATATATGCTGTGCTGAGGTTTCACAGACTACTATGCGGAGGACACTGGAAATATGATTATGAAGTTCCTCGAGATTTTCAGATAGGCATGTATCCTATTTATAGGCTTGCCAGGGATCTTTTTACTTATCCTTTCTTTTTAGATATATACTCGGATGTGAGCTTAGCGCAGGTGAGAAGTTTAATGGGTTCTTCACTTACGGATAAGTTCCTGACCCGTCGGGATCTCTAGTGGTTTGCTTTGATACCACTGGCTCTTGTCAAGGCACACTTTGATCTGTCCGACGAGACAATTGCGATGTTCAACAAAACGAAGCAGGTTGTCATTGAGCCGATAACTAGTTCGTAAACCGAGAAGTAAACAAATTGGAAAGAATAGTGTAAGATTTTTTTCTTCGGATGTTTTGGCTTGTATTCTTCCCTATCAGAATGCGGTATCACAAACCGTACCCATAACACAGCTGGGCATTGTACACGGGGCTTGTGGCGAGCGTGTTGATGCATGCCGTGCAAGGGGTCAACGTCCTTCGTACGACTTGGCTCGGTGCTGCCTGACTTTCGTCGCAAACACGGAAGTTTATCGCGGGTGCTGTGTCCCTCCCTGTGATGTTTGGACTCTGGACCCTGTCAAGAGAGCCTCTGATGACATTGACGTCGATGGTAGAGCGCTATACTGCTTGCTTCACGGCGTCGTGGGTTTATCGGTTGTGACAAGTCACATTTCAAGTAGGTAGTGCGAATACTACTTTCCAGTGTCCTCAATTTGACTGCTATCAATAACAAAGTGTAGAAGATGTCTCGTCATAATGAATCCAACTGTAACCCCCGAGTAGCAATAAAACAAGTCCCTTGGATGTACATGAACTATTCAATCGTCGTGCAAAGGAAAGTCAGTATCCTGAAATACCCATGAACACTTTTTCCGGATATATAACAGGACAAGCATGAACATACTTGCAACCTCAAAGTGATTGATTTCACTTAAAGCCCACAAAGAGAAGCATCAACTTGGACTGCTGTCGCGTCGACTCTGCCAAACTCGACCGCGTTTCCGTCTGTCAATGCGTTCACCGCCTCTTCTGACAGATTGAATCCATCAAGAGCAACATCAATCGCCAAGACGCCAATGGTGACACCGGTAGGGCTGTACGTGAGGTTGTAACACGTCCCACATGCGGGCGAGTCATATCCTGTCACGGTGTATGCGCCACCAATGAAAGGGAAGTCTGGGAGTGAGCCGAGGGTGGTGTACCCTTTGGTCATGAGCCCGTAAAGGCCATCTGAGCATACAACATCTGCCAACGAGAGGGACGCATCATCGTACGTTGTGTCGTACGAGACGCTCTCCGTTGTCTGCGCAAAAGCGGGGAGAGCGAACATGAGGGCAATGGCAGCGACAGGTGCGAATTTCATGGCGATAGATGAGGAGGAGCGTTGGGTCTGAAGCTCGGCGTGCTTTGAGAGACGGATGGGCTGAGGATGCTGACTGGGCTGCCCACAAAATGGCCCCCTTTTATACCAAGCGCGGTCTCGCCACTAATACACAGGAGCATGTGGGGAACCTAACAAATTCCTGATGGCAAAACCACCCTCGGGATGTGATCTCCGGTATCTTGTTTGTAGTAGACGGCAGCTGATCGAGCTCGAAGGATGCTTTCGGGCACACGTGGCCGTGGCCAGCACAAGGGACGTTGAATATGTTTAAAGTCAATACTTGGGCAGCACAGCGACGGTCACGAACGCTTGGCCCACACCCTCACTGTTCTCTCTATCTAAAATGCGTGCCGCAAAAATGCATCAAGAAAGGCCAAGCACACTGAATATAAGACAGGGGCAAAAAATCCTGGGGAGTATCAAATCGAAGAATGGAAACCTGGATGATGTTCGTCGCATCTCTCAGCGCATACCCGAGGGCGGGATAAGTAGGATAGCTTACCTTGCAACCCTCCTTCACTCAAGTTTTCGTTTTTTTGAACTTGAATCTTACATGCAAACCACCAGTCAATGATTAGTCATCAACCAATAGCTTTGTGACCGCCACGACTTAGGTTAGTAACCGAGGTTTAGCATGAGTCTCGCAACCTTTCTCTTAGGAGCGAAGGCTTCTGGCAAGAAAAAGGCCATAGATACAGAGCTCGATGCTCTTTTCCATTCCGAGGCAAGTCGCGCTTAACATCTCTTTATTGTATCATTGTCTTGATCACTTGATGGTCAGACGACAGAAGACCGTGCGGAGTCCGCCCCCAGTGATCACTCTGCTGCAGAGAAGGTGAAGAAGAAACGTGGATCCGACGTGGTCCAGGATGAACTGGTCAGTAAACGCCCCAAACCTTTCAAACTACCCAAATCTTCCCCTCCCTCACCAGGGAAGCAACAGAAAACTGGGAAGAAACGCGTGACGATTGCCTCGCAGTCCGTATCTGAATCCGCAGTCTATGATGCAGAGGCGTTCGAAAGCTCGAAGAGCGTAGGTTCTGCCTTGGAAGGTGTCAACGATGATGAGACGAAGACCACCCGCCGCAGTTGATCCACGAAACCATGCAGAAAGATAAACCGAAAAAGTCAGTGAGCAGAAGGAAGAAATATGCACCGCCGGACGAAACAAGGGAAAGACGCGATGCGCATGCTATTTTCGTTGGCAATCTTGTTCCAGAAGTAGCGTGAAGCGTGTAAGTGGGAATGACTCTCGCTGTGGACATTGATCGAAGATGAGCTCTTGATAGCCCTTGCAAAAACAACTGCATCGGCATATACTCGCTCTCGTGCCGACAGCCAGGATCGAGTCCACGCGCTTTCGTTCAGTTGCATTCCAAACACCTACTTCAAAGCTCCCCGAAGAAGGCAATGAAGCGAAAAAGAGCAAGCAATCTCGGCAACACGATCGAGACCGTGCGTCTTCGTGGCGGGACGCACACGGCACAGACGAGTCTAAGACAGACGAAAAGAAATTCTTGACCTCCAGCCAAAAGAAGAAGATCGCATTTATCAACAAGAACATTCACTCAGATGCAGACTCTGTGCACGCCTATATTGTCTTTGCCCACCCATTCACGACCATCAAATCTACCCCCTCCACCACCCGTTATGGACCCTTTCGAAGCTGCATGTTTAGCCGTCGAAAGGTGCAATGGCACAATGTTTCTAGATCGCATACTTCGCGTTGATGCTATCGTGAAAACGTCAATGACTGGAACTTTACCAGAAAACACCATCCTCAGCTTGATTGTTGGGGATCCTAAGCTTAGCATTTTCGTAGGCAACCTCGATTTTGCGAGCAAGGAAGAGGATCTGCGAGTATTTTTTGAAGGTATAATGACCACGGAACGAGGACTTCCCGATGCTGAAGGATCGCAAACCGAGGATAAGGCAAAGTGTTGGGTCGCCCGTGTACGCGTGATTCGCGACAAGGACACTCAACTCGGGAAAGGTTTCGCCTACGTACAATTCTCGGTTTGTGACTCATTTATCACTATTGAAATGTTGGCAGTGTTGAACGAAGTGCCCAGGATCGGACGTGTGTCGACGAAATCCTTGCACTTGAACCAGGGAAGCTAAAGTTTGCAAAACGGAAATTGCGTGTCCAACGGTGCAAGTCGACACCTGGTGCCTCTTCTGTTAAGAAGGAACCTTCTTCGAAACTTGTCAAGGCCTCTAAGCATGCACCCGTGCCGTCTGTTCCCAAGGGTGACCCTTCACTGGGCGAAAAACTGGCTACACTGACCAAGGAAGAGCGCAAGTGCGTCAAGGCGGCGGAGCGTGTCGCTCGGAGAGTCGCCAGGGAGAACGCTAGGATGACCCTGGCTAATCAAGGTGTGCCTGTAAAGAGTAAAGAGCGAGAGAGGGTACGCAAAACCAGTGTGGCTAAAAAGCTTGGTGGCGCAAGCTCAGCCACGAAGGTAAGCAAGGGGAGGGTGCGGAGCGAGAAAAATGTGGCAAAGAAAAATACAAAAAAGTAGCTTCCAACCCTCGTCCACTTTTCGAGTGGTAATCCAAGATGGAGATGGAGATCATTGCGAGATACTTACTTTTTGGGTCCAATTTGGTATGGCCGCCGGGTCTCCACGGGCCGGACTGGCATTAAATAGGCCAGGTTCGAGAGTGGGGTGTGTCCAACTCCCCACCGACGATGCTTCTCAGTGGGATAGCCTTGCTCTCGCTGGCTGCTCTCAGCCGAGCGTCGTCGCAGTCAGTCCTGGGTTTGAACCAATTTTCTTCTCAGCCGTACCGTTCCCAACCCGCTTACACCGCATCGTACGACGATGGATTATTTACTCCACTCGAACATCTAAGCGCCCTATCGGCCGATACCTCCACCACCCTCGGTCACCCCTACTTTCCATACCACAGTGTTAGAATCAAAAAATCTGATTTTTGTGACGGGACTGTAAAGTAAATTGCCCGCACAAATTCTACTCCAGCTGGCATATTCTAACCCGAGGTTCACACAAGTTCTTATACAGGTTATATCGACATAGAAGCTCGGCACATCTTTTTCTACTTTTTCAAGAGCCGTAATGATCCTACGACAGACGATGTCATCTTTTGGACCAACGGTGGTAAGTGTCCTATTTCTTAGTATAATGGTTCATGGCAATAACCAACGTTCGCGATCAACCCCAGGCCCGGGATGCTCTTCTAGTCTCGGCCTCTTTATGGAACTCGGTCCGTGCAGAGCGCTCTCCGGAAACGGCACAACATACCACCCCGAATCATGAAACACCAATGCCAATATTTTCTTCATAGACCAGCCCATTGGCATCGGGTTTTCATATGCCGACTACGGGGAATACGTGGTATGGAAGATTTTTGTTGTCCGCATGAATATCCTGTATATCTCACTCACTACTCAACAGAGCACGACGGAGGAGGCAGCAAAAGATATCGCCGCTTTCGTCTCTATCTTTTTCGAGAACTTTAGTCAGTTCAAGGGCCGTGCGTTCCACATGGCAGGTGAATCGTATGGTGTCAGTACGCCCAAATTAGATATTCCCAAGAAACAAACTCAAGTGAACCCACCCTTATCTAGGGCCGTTACATCCCTGTTTTCGCGGCCGAAGTGTACGATCAGAATGCTAAGCTGGTTGAGGATGGCGTGACACCCATCAATCTGCAATCTGTTATGATTGGTATGTTGATGTTTTGCGCCCGTGGCGATTAACCCATCGTTGTGTGTTCAGGAAATGGTGTGACATGCAGAATCTGAGAATCTTGGTGCACTCAATTCAGCTGGAAACATCGCTTTGTAGTCGTTGAATTATCAGTTGGTTCACACTCTGAGCAAATTGCACCTGCAGTCACCCATCTAGGTACACATGATATCTTCTTGGGGTACGATTGGCTGTGTGTACACAACTCTTCTGTCGATTGGGTAGCAAAGACTGTCACTTTTGAAGCAACAGCCTGTCAGAGAAGCGGTCAGTAAATAAATGTAAACAGAACACATAATAGCGTGACCGACATACCTGTGTTGCCTAGCGCCACTTAGCAAGACCGACAAGCTCTCCAATGGACTCACCTCACGAGGTTCCTGTGTCCAGTACGCATCATGTTTGATACACAACACCCTCGTAACTCACGCACTCCATGATCAAGTCGGTTTTGGTCACACAGGCCACTATTGTTTGTCATCCTGTAGCATGTCTAGAAATCCTTTTATAACCGTATTTCCAGGAATCTGGAGCTGCGCCTTCTCCTTGCAGGTCAAACAGGCGAAGTTTACGCCTTAGCTTCGATATCCATCAGCGGATCACAGGCGGCATAAGAGCAAGTTGCTGTATCTTCAACGCCGACATCCACCTCTACATCTACTGCGAATGAATTCACGATTCGAAGAATCGAAGGGCCTAGTGCTGCAGGTCAAATGCAATTTTGTCGTGCTTTCCTTATTCCTATCCACCCTCAATAACAGCTGCCTGAGAATTGACTTTACAACAGTATGTTCGAGTTCGCTTTCGTGCAACCAGTTTTCCGTTGATCATGACGATTCCTTAGACATTGGAATGAAACCTTCATATTTCTGCATACCCGATGGCAACAACTTGGTACGGATCGCCATTCCTACCTTCACCACAACGCTGAAAAACTTGACAGGAGGTGAAAAAGTAATTACAGGCATAGCGAATATTGAATGAAACGCCCCCACGGCAGGAAGGATCATGAGCGACAAGACGGGTATGGAATGCTACCGTTGGCCCACTTGATGACACACCTGGTGCACACTCATCCAGGCTATTTTTCTTGCGATTCCTTACGTTCGAACGGACCGTATGGGAGATTGGGCTACATCAACATTGAGTGAGTACTCTTTCCTCAGCGATCTATGGTCATCTAAGTTTATCGGATTGTCGTTAGCGGTCTTGATTTGCTTGAATATATGTACCTGTGTCAAGATATGGAAACGAAGCCAATCATGGCTGTCTGGGCAAGTCGTCTTGGTCAATAATACCTGGACTGTTTCTGAATTGTTGTTACAGGCTGCTCCATCAACGGCGAGAGTCTTCCCTAGAACGATTTGCTTCCATACATCCAGGCCGCCACCGATCGATTATGGGATACTACATTTTATTGATGATGGGATACTCAGTTCACGTAGATCCAAGTCACACTTCGCGCCTCTGTAGGTCATCCCGAGCCCTTCAAACTAACGTATGTCGACATGGGTAACGAGGACTTCTTTGCTTTCGCCACGTGAGTCTTCCTACCCGTCACTTCAATCCGTGACTCTGACTTGATTATCAGATACATGTTAGATACGTCAGACTTTGCAGGAAATCTCATGGAAGCAGCCCTCAACTTCTTATGTATTTACTTCACGTACCAAGGAGATAGACGTCACCGTCTCTACAAGGTTCTGATGCTCCTACTTATCCATTTGACCCCATCTTGGACCCGGTTCCGAAGCAACAGGATAATCATGTTTACTCGATTACTGGTATGCGAACTTTTATTTCCGGACGTTTCCCTAATCTTGTGAATGAACTACTTTGTCAAGAATATGTTCTACTACGATGCCTCTGAGGTGCGTTAGAAGCGTTGGTTCATAGCATTGATTGTTCACATTCTGTTCCCTCCCCGAAGCAGTGTTGAGACCGATAGACACCCCTCCAGGGCGAATAGGCTGTAACCTCTTCCAACCCTAATGATCCATCCCATCGTTCAAGGTAAGGTGCCTCGTCCCACATTTCCGTTACTTGGTGTTGGTTCTTGATCCAGATGTAGTAGACGAAGCTGCATAGATGACGGGATATGAGAGGGACGCAGGAGTTCTCTTTGAGGTACTCTATGCTCTCGCTCGTTATTACAACGTATGCCCCGGACTGGGGTAAGGAATATGCTATTCACCTAGAGAATCTAGCTCATGTCGCCATTAATTCGCTGCCCCCCTGTGTGACACTCTTTCCCACGTCCCAGCCGCCGCCGCAATGCCTGCAAGCAGAGTGTTTGCTAGTGAATGCCCCAAGGTTTGACCTTGCTGGAATATCTCCCAACAGTTGCACTATTTCTCCTCTCAACTCTTGCGCTTCCTTCGCCAATTCTGAGATGATGACTTGTAAGTTACTATTCGCCGAGAGATTCGAGGAGCTTGCTTCAAGTTGTGGCCCAGCGCGATCGTCCTCCCCTTGGATGGTACGGGTGATTGTTTTCGCCAGACTTTCGTCGCCGTAGTCTTCGTCACGGCTACGCTTCAAGTTGTTGCTCCTCGGCATCGTACAATCTGTCATGCAGTACTGTTTTTAAGAATTCAAGACTGGGTTGACACTGAATCAAGTCGTCGCACCTGTTCGCGTTGTATTGACTTGCAACTTTGGAGCGTGGTCAGTAATTGACTTCAAAGGTCCTGGGCGGGGAGGAATCGGCTCCGAGTCCTTGGTATGCCGCCGTAAATTATTTCAACAGTTAACCACAGTACTAATCAACGTTTTCTAAGCGCTCAAGAACTCAGTGCTCCCCGACCACTCCTGATAAGCGAGGAATATTCCCGTGATGGGCCTTTGCTAAGGTTCGCTTGGCTCGATTTTGAGAGGTGTAATTGGATGATTCAAGCTCGCTGTCAAGCAACAGCGTTACAAGCCGTTTCCTGTTTAGTAGAGCAGGTAGTGTTCGTACTGCTGGAAGTGTCGATGTTCGGCTGCGATGACAGGACATTCATGTGATAATCTAAGCATTATATGCCGCATTAGTCCTTTCTGACTTTATTTAGCAGCAGCAGCAGCAGCAGCAGCGAATCCAAAAAGGCACCATCAAGCACATTTGGTCACTGACTTGGACGGCGCTGTTCTCTCGAGTTCAAACTGCCAAGCGTAATTTCTCCTCGAGCTATAAAGCTGCAACTGCAATGCGATGAAGTGTATTTCCCATCATCACACCGCGACTGTACGAAGCGGTCGCCGCTGCCTCCAGTTCAGTACCACCTTCTCATGCTGACATCCCGCAACGATTGTCGTGACAGCCTGTCACCTGACGGCCTGGAGGGAACTGGCCGGAAGCACCCGCACGCCAGTGCATTGCAACTGGGGCCTCGAAAAAAGCCGTAAGTTCGTATCGATACGTTGACACTCAAGGTCCTGAATTCTACCAAGAACGACTCAGGATCCGCTTGTTCACCACGGAAGGCACTTTGGACGGTCTGTGCACGCATTTTGTAACATTCAAACTCTCATTACGAATGGTCTCTTACTCATGAATGGCGACGGAGAACAAGAGTCTTCGACAGCATTGTAAGTCTGACTGTACCATTCGTATCACAACTTTAATTCATTGCTTTCTGTATTTAGAGAGCGACAGGAATACGCTGTCTTTCGCGAGCTTCTTCGTACGGTGCCGGGCCTTGAAGCGCGATTGATGGAGTCTTCGGAGGAGGAAGTGATTGTCATCGCAGACCTGGTAAGCCGACGGTGGTTATTTGCCTTGCTTACAACTTGAACCTATCGGTTTCTAGATCCAGAAGGGTGCCAATGGCTCGAGGGCGGATGATACCAAGGGAATGAAAGGTGCAATCATAGACTGGATCACTCCGAAGGGTCAGTCTCTGAACCCCCATATCCCTCGAAATGTAAAGTGTGGACATGGGTTCAACCACGAACGAACCGGTGCTCTTCTATGTCCTGCGGGACTTGATTGGAATAACTCTGAGTGAGGTTATTATTTCTCTCATAATAATGTATAGCTCAGAACTTACATTCATAGGACGCGGAACAAGCTTGTAAATGGTCAAACGCATGTGGCTGGCGATCAATGGCCAATCTTCCTCTATGCAAACTATTCATACGATGCCGAAGATCCATGGAATGGACTCCTCCGGAGCGGGCTGCTCGTCTCAGTGAGTGTTTTCCAATGATCCTAATTGAGAGCACTAAATTTGCATTGATCCACTAGGCCTTCAAGCATGTCTTCACTTCTCCCAGCTCCGTAGATCAAGAGCCAAAGGCGACTCATTCAGGAAACGCGCGTATCCATGGAATGAGGTCGGTTACGAAGGCATCAATTGCCTACGTTGCCACGCAGGCAAGTTGTGTCCTCCACACAGACAACTTTGCTTTGCTCACCAGGTTGATGGTTGCAGGCCCGCTTCGCACTTACATCTGCTCAAGTATTTTCTCACACTGACCTTGTCACCGACTCCGAACGTTTTTACAACAGCATACTCGAATTACTGCTGGACCTCGAAGAGAAGGAGGAAGTAGACCAGCTACTGACATGGTGGAACCGGTATGACTCCAATTATCCTCCATATATCTTGCTGATCACCCAATGGATTAAAAAAGGCAGGTATTCCCGCTGTATGCAGACATCGAACGGTTACCGTCAAAGAATAGCGCTTTAGCTCGGATCCGCCAGAAGCGTGCAGAGAGTAGGGCACGAGACCGCAACATGGCAGAATAGATAGTCATTCTTAGCGCAGAAACATGCTACACTCCTAGAATGCACAAATTTCAGTCCCGTCACATTGCATAACTGTTGAGCAATTCACAATACCCATGTTTGGTATGTAGGAAGGTGGGCTGTATCCGTCTGTCTGCACTGGGCCATAGAATCAACATTTTTGGTATTTATGGCTGACTGTAGTACCTGCCAGTGTACACAAAAAATTGCAATCTGAGGTATGAAGGAAGGATACAGGCTATGCTAGTTGATGTGAAACCTCTGACAGTGAACAGTCCTTCCAAGAGGCATGGTGTCTATGAACAAGGGGAGCCAAGGAGCAAAAAAATTACAATATGAAGTCATAATGATATGATATGACATACAGGTCAGCATTGTGCTGATTGTGGCCAAGTTTGCATATGTGCAAAGGGTTTCAATAAAGTACCAAATAGCAGGTCACTGTAGGTAGGGCAATACTGGTTGACATTGGGCCAATTGGCAATTCCAAATGTATGGCATCTGTGACCAACTGCACCTGCATGTGAAAGTTTGCAATATGGGGTATAAAAGGAAGATGTGGATCATAACAGTTGGTATTGGGTCTATGAACAAGAGAGCCTTGGGGAGAAAGGTTATAATACAAGGTCAGAATTGCTGATTTAGAACATGCTGGTCAACTCTGTGATTAAGATCAAATTTGTCTATGCACAAAGAATTTCAATAGGACAATCATGGCCATATCTACATGTGAAATGTTGTGATATCAAGTATGCAAGGCAGATATGGATCATACTAGTCAGTGTTGAGCCTATTGCCAAGTAAATCTGAGATTATTGTGATTGCAATTAGGTTTAGCTATTAGCACAAAGGAGCTCAATAAAGCATCAAATTGGTAGATGTTGCATACTAGTCAGTGCTGGGCTCATTGGCTGACCTGGACATGTGATACTTATGATCAACTTGAAGTGTGTTCATACAAAACATTTACATGTGACAAGCAGCCTAAGCAAGGTGTGTATGTATAGTATAGTAGGCCAATATTTGGTCTATTGGAAATTCTAAATAGATGGTATGTGTGTACAAAGGCTTGCCTGTCTGAGGAGGATTACATGTAAGGTCAGGACTCCCAGGAGAGAGAATGTGGGTCAGACAAGTCAGTGTTCAGTACTAATGATCAGGGAAACTAAGGGTGATAAATATGACTTACACTAGTCTATATTTAATCTATTGTCACAATTATCTACAGGACACATATGGGGAATGACTCAACATCCCCATCAGTAATTAGATAGATTGATAAATGTGTCCATCAGAATGGCAAATAATTTTATTGTTTAACCATATGGTAAATGTAGCTAATGGCTGAGCAGATTGTCATCGATTTCCTGATGTAAAAGAGGGCCGAGTACGTGGGAGGGGCATCTCAGGGCGAGATACATCGAAGCCATAACGCGAACCCTCCACTGATGCTTGATAACCAGGTGGGGGAACCTGACGGGAAGTCAGATGGTCAAACTGTGGGTTAGGAACAGTCTGTCGAATCAGTTTAGCTGCCTTAGAGACAAGTGATAAAATGATTGGCGCACCACACCTGGACTGCCATATCCCTTGTTCGAATACCCAGTTGCCAGTGGGGCCATGGGGTTCAACGGTTCGTTCAAAGTTGCAGCGGAGAGTCTGGAGACCTTGTTGGAAGTTCGAATTTGGACACGCTCTATATTCTCCAGTTGGGTCTTCTTCCCGCCCTTCCCCATGTTCATCCTGGCAGATCGTCGAACGTTTTGGTCAGTGGGATCCACACCTATAAGTCAAAGTGAGTGTACATTGGTGCACAAAGAAAGACAACCACTTACCTGCATCACCGATCGCCCTTTTCGTTCTCTTGCGAACACCGTCGTCGAGTTGAACAGAGGTATCATCCTCCAGGCTCTGAGCGGACTCAGAAAGGCGTTTTTGTTTCTGATTTCTAACCATAGAAAGCGGGAGGGAAGGTGACAAACGGACTCGAAGAGTGAAATGGCACTTGGCATCCTGTTGGGGATTTATACTGGCATGTCGCCAGTTACCCGGCTTCCGTTACCCGCAGGGTAAATATTGTTGACAGTGCCGATGAGTCAAGAAACACGCTATTCGATCACTAACAACTAAACGTACCTCTAAGCCCACCGCTACGCCGTACCGATGAGTCAAAAAACACGATGGTCGACGCCAGTAGTCAAACTTACTCTAGGATCACTGCTACGTTTGACAATCAGGACAGTAAAAAGCACTCTTTGTGTGTGCTTACCGATGAGGTATTTTTGACTCATGTCGGGTGTCGCCGAACTTAGTACGATTACCAAAAATGATACATTGCACTACAACATACAAAATTCAGGGTATCTAAGACGATGGATAATACTAGCCCCATTACTACACGAGGCGGGGCTGCTTCACCGTTTGTGCTACAACGAGCTCTTCCCTTCTGCGCTTCATCTGACCTTCAAATCGTTCAGTATTTGTCAAAGAGGGCTCCTTCACATTAAAGAATGCATCAAGTAAAATGTCTCTCATGATAGCGTGAGTGAGCCCAGGTCCCCCACTAAAGCCCTCCGCAATAGCGTCGTAAAGAGACCCGACGGTGTTTTTGAGCCCCTCGAAGTAATCTGTGAAGTGGCTGAGAGGGGTACGAGTGTAAATTTCGCCACGTTTTGCATTCCCGAGGGTCTGGATATCTTGCAGAGACTTGGGGCTTGTCCATGCGTGCAAGCACGTTTCATGGACATCACGGGGGCCACGATTCTTAGTGAGACAGTGTTCGTACAGAACACAGATCCAAATTAACACATAAACGAGCGATTCCAAATCGTGTTTGGGTTGATGAGTGAAGGTACCAGCACCATCTTGCACGGCATAATCGTTCAAGATGTCAATGGCCATAAAGGGAACGGTTCCCTGGATGTGCAGTGAACTCGGCATGTCAGATAAGTGGTAACGGAACGCCATACCGTGCGTTCGCCTCCAGGGACACTCGAGGGTGTCCCATCGATAAATTTGGCGTAGTTGAAGTCGATAAGTAGACCACAGCGGAATCCACGTTGATGGATAATTTCTGCTCTTCTGGTCAGCTTCGCGTGATTAAGGAACCCAGGTTTCGGCGTGGGCCAGGTGCCAGTGAACGTATACATCAGTATGTTGCTGAGACTAATGTCTCGATGGAGAATGCCACAAACGACAATGAGTTGCTTGTGGACTAATGAAAACATCAGTGGTACTTCTTTGCAACACGAAAAAGAGAGAACTACTCACCATCAACTATGTCAATGAGGATGCTAATGAGCTCTTGAATACACGAAAATCCGGTCAGAGGTACGC
>JBBPUM010000345.1:0-18904 GCA_038094695.1 Chiua aff. virens | reverse complement strand
CAACCTCTCCTGCACTAATGTCACTGTCCAAAACAACGACATCGGTCCGGCAGGTTCCGACCTCTTCCAACAGTGGGCAGATGGTATCAGCGTTGCATGTACCAACAGCCAGATAAGAAACAACATGGTCAATAATCCTACAGACGGGGGTATCGTCCTCTTTGGAGCCCCGGGTACTCGCGTAGAGAACAACACCATATGGGTGGAAACGGTAAGCTATCTTTATCACGTGCAACCCCGGAATCTGATCGCTGTCAACCTGTAGAATACCCTGTTGGGTGGTATCAACCTGGTAGATGTCTCTCCATTCGGAGGGAACTACAGCGGTGTCGTGGTAACCAACAACACTGTCGTTGGCGGTTTCGCTTCCCAACCTGCGGAAGGATCAGAGACGAAGGGAACCAATAATGAGGATGTCATCATTAAGTATGTTAACTTCTTGACCGTTCTTGACCGTCTTATCTACGCCGATCCAGAATCGGTATTGCTATTGGCCCTCGCACCTGGTTCGGCACCCATTACGGGAACAACGTCAGCGCCAATGCAACGGTACAGGACAACCAACTCACTGGGGCGTTCAGCTACGGTATAGCTATGACCTCGGCCAAGAACTTTACTGTCGAGAACAACGTCCTCATCGGCAACACATCATTCATTGGTGCCCGGGGCCCGAATTGCACGAGCAACGATACTACCCCATCTCCGGCTCCCTTCGTGATTGATTACAATACAGTTTCCAAGTCCACCACACAGCTTGACTTTAGTTCCATTTCAGATGGTGACAGTTTGACATGTGTTTTACCTCCCGACGGCGGTGATTACTGGCCGTTTGGGGGAAACCCTGATTCCGCTGCGCCACCTGTCAGCCCTCCAGAGCCGGCTACAACAAGCCCGGTCTCGACGTCGACACACTCCTCAGCCGGCGCAACAGCAGGGATCGTCATTGGAGCCATCGTAGCTGTCCTCCTTATAGCAGTAATCACTTGGTTTGTGCGGAAATGGGCCCTGAAACGGACACAAGCGGCCAGCTTGCAGCCTAAGCAGCTTCGAGACCCCTCTGGCTATATCCAGCAGAAGTTTTAGATCCGATTAGATTTCCTTCGTATTCCATTTATCATATTGACAATTTTTGTCTTGGGTACACTTGGTAGACTATCTATGTCCATATGGCTTTACCCAGGTATGTACTCTTGTGACATTGTCTATAGTTCGACTAGTTGCAACATATATTACTTGTAGCGCACTGCAATCCGTGCATTCCGATCGCTTTCGTGGCTGAGAGAGGAGAGGGTAGTGAGGTAGTGGGGTGGGCGAAGCCCCCAAGGGCTTCCGGCCCGACGCACTGCCGCGACAAGGGAGCCGAGCTGCGTGGATTGGGTTGGGCCCAGGCAGATGCGAGGCTAATCTAGAGCGGAGCGCAACGGACGAGTGAGAGGGGGAGCGAGGGCGTTGCTCTGCGACCGGGAGTGGTGGGTGGGTGCAAGAAAGCGCGAGGAGAAGCAGCGTTCGTGCAGGCGCTGCTGAGCTGAAGCGAGGTGGTAGAAGCGAAGTGGGACGCGCCACTTCGCTTAGCTCATGCACGGACTAAATTCTATGCGACCTCGTGCGTAGAATCGATATTTATGTTGATTATATAAGCTCCCTGAACAGGCACAGTAATGATTGTCTTAGTGTATTTATAATAATGTACTTGTCTAAACGGAGAAAAATATTAGTTATCTCGGGTCACACTGTCACAGAGTCTGCTACATCTACACTACTTCATACATCAAATGGGCCTGAATGTCAGCCGAGGAACACAAACGGCGAACTGTCGTCTCGCTGCTTGTTGTCTAAGCATTAATGCCGTCTTAGAGTTTCAGCTAGACTCGGAATTGTCACATCTAATGATGATAGAATCCAAACCTTATATTTTTCACCATGTTGGCGATCTCAATCCCGCCATGACCTCTCCTTCAAGATCGATCCATGGGGCATGATTCCTAGGAAACGCTTTGACTGATAAGAATGATGGGCCCGTCGCGGTGGCCTCCTACTTTTATAACCGAGCGGAAATAGTGTCTCAGCCGCTGCCACGGCGCGGCTAAATGATATTGAAAACCCCGTGGGCCTGTTTCGGAGTTCGAGCCAGCGATATAGCTGTAAACGCGAGTCCGAGGGTACTATTACTCCTTCCTTGGCACCCCGAGTCATACAATGCCTGACTGGATTACTACACTCACTTGGACGCTTGGATGCGTCATAGTTTTGTTCGTCGGACGTCCTCGCAGCAAAGGATCTCCTTACCCTTTGCCCCCTGGTCCCCCTGGGATACCTTGGCTTGGGAACGTCGTCGGTATCAACACAGATGCGCCATGGGTCACATACGCTGAGTGGGGGAAAAAATACGGTTGGTGGTAGTTTCACTTGTACATCACAGACTGAGATAGCCATTTACGAAGGAGGCATTATCTGTACACGATTGTTGGGAAATGAAATCATCATCATCAACTCTGAAAAGGTTGCGAAAGACTTGCTTGAGAACCGATCGCAGATCTATTCAGGTCGTCCGTACCTCGCTACTCATGAATGGTAATTATTGTTTTCCGTTACATGATGATGATACTAGTCTTGAACTTGACGCCTCCCTGTGATTCAAGGAGCGGTCTGGGTTTCAATACCGTACTCATGCCTTACGGCGACGAATTGCGCCTGCATAGACGCTTTTTCCACCAAACATTTCGGCCCGAAGGAGTATCTAGATTTCTTCTCTTACAGCGTCGCAAGATAGGCATATTCCTCAGGAAATTGCTGGACAGCCCTGAGGAGCTGGATGACCACGTATTTGAGTAAGAAAATATGTTCAAATCTATTGCTGTCGTTGTGATGACTTCGAATCTAACTCCACGTCGAGGTACACAGCGTCTGTCATTCTAAACAGCGTATACAACTATGATCCGACATCACGCAAGGACGAGCTGGTAGACATGATGGCCAATGTGTTACACATTGTAAAACCGTTACTGCGACCTCACATTGCGATCATTGCAGGCACATTTCCATTCGGCGAGTAACTCATTTTTGGCTGTGGTGTTCATTGAATATTATGCTTATTTATGCTCTTGGAAAGTACTTCGCCTTCCGTCGTGGTTGCCTGGTATGTCGTTCAAGCGAGACATGGCATCTGCCCGCGAATTTATACAAAAGTATCTCGAAAAGCCGTTTGCGCACGCGCTTGCAAATCGGGACACGGTATATATTATTTTTATTTGTAAATGTAGGTTTGATTTCATTGCTCTATGCCAGTCGGGCGTGACTTCCACGCCGTCAATGGTCAACGACGCATTGGGGGGTCTCGAAGAGAAGGGCGCGTTGCCAGACCAAGAATGGATGCGATCACTCAAGTGGGCAACTGGGACCGCGTTCTTGGGTACGTTTCTCAGATGTCGATTACGAATGCATCCAGCCTGAGTAACTCATGTGGCTGCGTGCTCTTTAACTTCCGTAGCTGCATCTGACACCGTGAGTCGTATGATCCAACAGGATCGTTCCCCTAATTTGAATCTTATTCAACTAATATAAAAACAGTCCCACTCGGTCATAATGACTTTTTTCCTTATGATGGCTGCAAACCCGGAAGTACAGAAACGAGCGCAAGAACAGCTCGACATGGTGACTGGATGCACTAGACTGCCCACGTCGGACGATCGTCACTTGTTGCCTTACATTGATGCCATCTTTTGGGAACTCCTAAGATACTGCCCAGCAGTGATCCTAGGTGAGCACTATGGGCACTTTCCCCTATCTTTGTTGTCTGCGTGTCAGTACCGCTGATCGTTCTTGATCATACAGTACCCCGTACTGCAGTGCAGGACGACGTGTATAATGGATTCCGCATCCCGAAAGGTGAGATAATTGCAGTTTAGATCAACCTCGTAACATTGTTATCCTTGCAGGTGTCCTCCTCTTGGTCAACGCTTGGTTTGACTTTCTCCATTACTGTAAGACATAATATTTTGATACATAATGATAGGTCAATGGCGCGCGACGAATCCAAGTACCCCAATCCGCATGCCTTTATGCCTTCTCGCTTCCTCAACGACGATGGTACCCTCAAGCACAAATCCGCCGACATCGACCGTATTGCATTTGGCTTTGGCCGAAGAATGTGCACTGGGAGTCACTTTGCCGAAACCTCAGTCTGGATGATCATTTCCAGCGTGTTGAGTGTGTTCGAAATTCTACCACCTCTGGATGGGCCGGTGGAAGTGCGCTTTTCGAGTGTTATTCCAGTGCAAGTTTTCGTCTTTGCCACGCTACGTGATCTTCATAGCCACATTAACGCTGATTGCAGACACCCACTTCCATTTGGGTGTAGAATTGTGCCGAGAGTTGCGGATATGTGCACGGGAATGTTGGAGCAGTGGTTAGTTGCTTGTACGACTTAGCGCCATCGTTCAAGGAAGTTCAGACCAATTAGTTTGGAAGATGTGTACTACAATATGAGACACAAATCATCATTTGTTGTACACGTCTTGATAGTGTGATTCGGTGTGATTCGGACTCAGTTAAGTGTTGGGAACCAGTCTGTAGATAGATATTTCTCTTTACCTTCACTACGTACATACGCTACATTACCATATACGGACACCGTACCAGCGTTTTCTAAGCGCTGAAAAGAGCGCATCTGATCGAACCTGGCAGACCGTGCACAAAAGGACGCGTGTATATTGGTGATACGTTTCA
This sequence comes from Chiua aff. virens, assembly GCA_038094695.1. Taxonomy (NCBI): domain Eukaryota; kingdom Fungi; phylum Basidiomycota; class Agaricomycetes; order Boletales; family Boletaceae; genus Chiua; species Chiua aff. virens. The sequence goes on along the minus strand of JBBPUM010000345.1, from coordinate 14,179 downwards.
CTACTACATAGCCTAGTAGCTGTCACGTCAATCGACCCTGAGCCGAGTCACTGCGGCAGCCTGGCGTTGCAGCGGATGACTTGGAAAATAAGTGCGCATAAAAGGTTCGATCAATTCACGGTCACACCGGATTGGTGCTACCAGAATTCCAACCTTCCAAGTTGCCGCCACGCATACCGATCGGACGATTATGGTAATCCATACTAGTAGGTTTACCATAGGCTTGAGAGACATTGCTAAGTGCCACGACAATAATCATAAACCACCCAGCAAGTTGCCGAGCATAATATAATAGGTGTGCCCAGTCACGGTATAGTCACGGTATAGCCTCTACATAATAGAGTGTGTGATGATTCAGAGATGATAACTTGAAGCACTGATTGAGAATAGGGATATACCTACTCCATTTGTCTTACAGAAAAAAGCGAGGTAATTCGAACACCTCTTTGACGGCCTCATACTAGTCTAATTGATACCATGAACCGGGGCTAGCTTCAGGTCATCCATACAACATATGTATCCTCCCCTCGTAGAAAATTCATCCAGGCTCTTAACCACAGGCCTGTCACTGGCACACCCTCTGAAGTAGGCTGGCTTACACCACTAATTTATCGATAATTGCCTCCAATGTAGGGTTCCCGCCAAGTCTTGTGACTTCCGCACGCGCTTGTAATTCTAGCGAGCGTAGTGCGCTGAGGGTATATCCGAATGAATGCGTCACTTCTTTGAGATACGAGATTATGTGGCGCTTGAGAGTCGCATCCTTGGTTCTCTGACGGAGGACATCTGTAACAATGACATGTTCAACGAGATGTACTAGCAGGTTCTAAAATATCGTTCATACTTATGATGTATGTCTGGTCAGGGCTTTCCCTGATGCCGTGGATGATTGGAAACGAAAACTTGCCCTCTTCCAGGTCCTCCGCAAACCCCTTCTGTTGCGTGTACTGAATGATGATTAGAATGAGGTACACGAGCCGATTATCATTGACCCCAAAACAAATTCACTTACAGTATCACTCTGTAAATTCATATAATCGTCGCGAATCTGGAACCAGATACCCAGCAACTCAACCAGTGGGACATAATTTCTAACGAATAGTAGTGACCCAAGTCAGTGAGCCGCTTGTAACCATGGCATTTTCCGGCTCACGTGTCTCTCGTAGTATTGACTGTTGAACATTCCACCATCAGTCTAACGGCAATCCGCAATAATCCTCCTGTCTCTGACCACAGCCAGGTGAGTAAGGTGTCTGCTACCCCTTAAATACTCACTGTCTTTCACCATCTGTATATATTCTCCTTCAGTAGGGCAGAGGAGGTGGTCACGCCAAAATAGTTCTCGGCCCTGGCCACGGTGCAGCGCCAACATTTCATCTGTTCAGGAAAGTCACAAAGGCCGCCTCGTACGAGTAAGAGGACCAACTCACCATTCAGGATTCGAACGAAGCGATTCGAAGGATTGGAGATATTCCAGTAGGGAAGGCAGAGATTGTGAATATGCGGCCATTGAACACGGATCATATCGGGAATATTCATGACTTGTTGATATGCAAGGAAATAGACGTAGTTTGCTGAATTGATAGTTTGGGCCACGCCATAAATCTTATGGGCGACTGTAAATGGCCCATTAGAGATACCCGTTCTAAAGCCTGATATGTCATACCTGGCTTGCCTCTCCTCAGTGCCGAGTCATCTTCAATATCGTCTACTCTGTAATATGTCAGCACTCGTCATGCAAGCAACTTGGAAAGTCTAAGTTACAAAAGACTCGCGTTGTGGAGAAGCTCTATTGCGTGGAGTATTGTCTTGAGCTGAACGGAAGGTACCCTGAGCCAGTGGTTGAAAGCCTGCACGAGCTGGTTGCGAAATCCTTTTCCAGGAGAACAAGATATATATGTATAAGGTTCGAGTAATTCCTAGATCTTAGTGTTAAGGGAACGGCCAAGGGGGATCTCGAAATGTAGAAACACACCGCTTCTTGTTCATGGGATACGCGAGGTGTCGGCATTGATAAAGATGCGAGAACATTGCTGATCAATGGGTGGTCCATGGTATTCTTATCTGTCTCCATGACCAGTGTGCTAGTGATTATCACCTAACAAAGGTTAGCATGGAACGAAGGTCAGTCACTTGAATCCCATCGAGATTGGTGGGTTACCAAGTATATGAAGTCGTAGGGGGAATTTCTTCCTCGATTGCATACTCGAAGCTTGAGCTTGAAGGCTATATATTGGCAGTTATTTGGTTCCCCGCGGGCCGCGGTTTTCGAGTGACTTCGCCAATCATACAACGGCATTCGCGGTATTTGGGTCAGAGCCCCGCTTGAGTGTAGACAAAATTTCAAGTTGGTTTTGAAGCTTGGACTAATTACAAACGTGAACAACAAACTCTAAATTCAGGATAGGTCTAGATGTGTACTAGGATTCGCCCGAAACTTGAAGTGCATTAATAATGGAGACCTATCTTAAATTTGAAATTTATTGTTCACACTTGCAACGAAGGTTCAAGTTTGGGACATACGCTAAATGTTCGCCTAAACTCCATATTAAATTGTGGTTCGCATCAAGTTGGGGCTGACATTATTTAGGTCCATCCTAAATAATGCAAACGCCGCTGTACATGTCAAGTTCCCGCGGGAAACTTGAAGTGCCCGGAACGAACGGAGCACTATAATGAAAGGCACTCTAGATATCAGAATCGTCAACCGTGTGGATTCTGAAGATCTGGGCCCACACGCTGCAACTCCGTCAGTCCCCCTACCGTAGCATACATAAATATTGTGAAGGCCGGTGGCTATAGAGCTAGCGGCCTTCGTGAGGTGTGCAAGAGTCAAGACAGCAAAAAATGAAATAAATAATAATGTAAGTCACCTACACGAACAATATACGAACGTACTTACTGCACCGCCGTCATTGCGCCGGCATCAGTGCTGGCATGCCCAATCGACAATGATCTCGACGACAATGACGCGATCCCACCACTGCACCCGTCACGAGGTCCGCTACTTTCTCTTTCGAAGTTTCAAGCTGCTACTAGTAGTACTTTCCTCGCAGCTTCCTGAGCTTGGTGCCTCAATGCCCTCGGGAGGTCCTTCATACGGACAACTGATACGACTATAATGATCACGACAACACGGTAACTGTGATAGTATGGTTGTCATGCCGTTCGGCCCTCAGTCGTCGAAGCCGTCATCACGCTGTTCTATCATGGTTATCTGAGATGCCACCCTCGCCACTGGCATGTCTCTCTGTCTGTCAATGGTTCGAGTCAGGCCTCAGTTCCAAGTCCCCGATCCTACTTCCATCTCCCGCACACAGGAACCTAATTTTTTTTTCCCTTCTTTTATTTTTGCCATATTCTGCCCAGTCCTTTTTGGTCGGCGCTTAGCTACTACTAGTAGTAGCAAGTCTAGCATTGCGTCGTATATATCTACAAAACCTGCCTGCTCCGAATTTACTTGCGTGATTGTCCTATCTACTCATTCCAGATCTTTCTTCGATATATTTTAGTCTCTTAGACCTGATTCGCTACTAGTACTGCCGTGACAGTATTGTTTAACTGCATGGCCGTGGCCTAAAGTAGCAGCAATTATGTAATTGCGAAATACATGTCCGACTGGCAGGTTTTCCGAGGAGAGGCATGATTAACGGAATGTACATGCTACACACAGACACCGTGGATTACCCCTGCCGCCGCACACTCGGTATGTGTGACTGGGCTTGAATCTGTGATCGGAGGCCGTGGCTACTAATTTTAAGAATTTATAGCTGTGGATGAACAATTCGATACGAATCACTTGACTCAGTCGTCCCGCTGATATGCCCAATCCAATCCCTCCCCCCACTGGCAGCCCTTGGATCTTTGATGCTAGTCGTGATCCGCCTGTGTATACTCGGTCAGCATAGGGTACCATTCTATAAGTACACAATCAGACTAATTTTATCTCGTTGCGCTAGGCCTATGGTTGGTTCTGAGGCTTTTCTGCAAAGACATGCGAATGGCCTCGATGGGTACGTTTTTCGTTTCACACCACATGATAATCAAAATGAACTTCCACTCGTCTTTCTACAGGGTTGGTGAAAGTTGTTTCGGGATCAACTTCACCTCTTTCCTAAGTGCTGAAGACATGAAAGGGCGCGCTCGACAGGGTCTGGATAAACTCCGGTAGGAACGTCTAACTCGGTTATCATGCCTAAGAGAGCTAATTTGGTCTTCTGTCCCAGTTTTATTTGCCCTATAATTGCATGCACAATAGAGGATATCGCATGTCCACGATGGATTTATACCCCTTCCGCCGATCGGGACGCCTGGCTCAATCTGGCTTTTGAGGTCAAAGAACGAGGAACGGCACTTAATTCATCTGAATTTGTTCAGAGCATCAACCTCAAGCGAGTCCCGTACGTAGACGGGAAGGGAGCTACTACGTTTTTCAAAGTTTACCTGCTTACAACCTCGAAAGAGGGGGCTCAAGACGATCAGAGATACGGCCTTTACTTTCACAGTTCCCACTCCATCTTAGACGGGGGGCCTGCACTCCACGCACTGAACCTCATGTGCGAATGGATGTCTGATCATGGCATGGAGGCCGAAATTGCACCCACGGAGGAGTGGAAAAATCTTCCAGTTGATCCCATTACAGCCACAGGAGGACCATCGACATCTCAAGATTGGGAGACGACGGGAAGAAACCTCCTCCAGGTTCTTGTGAACGCTTGGACTACGGTATGTTCAATCCCACGTCACATGTGTCTTGCTCTGGTGGAAGTAGTGACACAGACATGTTCTACATATCTAGCCATCCCATTCCTTGCCTCCTCCATCTCGCCAATTGAACATGTCCGAGCCACAATTTCGTTATACAATAATTCTCTCGGATGCAGAAACAGCAGCTATTATTGCACAGGCAAGGAAGATGGGTGTCAGCATTTCGGCGTTGCTCCAGGCAGCACACGCTTTGGCACAGATCAAGATGAATCCAGTGCCCCCCCCGGCCGAAACCAGCTTCCCATGCAGCACTGCTGTGTAAGTAACATTTATTCTATTCCCACGGTGATTGACACAAGCTCATAATTTTCACTATTTTCCAGTGTCTCACTTCAGCGCTACCTGAAAGCACCCATCGACCCTAAGATTCATCTCATATCAGCATTGACTCTGATGCCACTGCGCTTCCCAATCGGCCGGTTTCTGAGGCAACACAGTGAGAAAGCGAAGTTGATCACGACAGCGAAGGCACTTCAGGATCACTTTGACAGCCATCTAGCAGACCCCCATCTTCCCCACCTGCTAGCAGTCCATGAAACCATACTCCCAACGGCGCCAAGTCAGGAACACGGCGCCAAACTGACGATGAACCCATGGGTGTGCGTGTTGAGTAGTTTGGGTGTCGTTGAGGACAAGCTATCAACGCAACACGGGAAGATCACCGTTGAGAGTATCTGCTCCGGGAGCCGAGTGGGAACTAGCATGTGAGGAGTTTATTTTAATATCTCCCCTTTCGCAGCTACTAATCCACACCTCCTGCTGCTCTCTTCTCACACTGGCACCACAAGGGCGGTCCATACGTGGACAATGCACTCGAAGCTCCACTTCAGAGTTCAAGTTAGTTTCACTGTCTACCTTGATCTTTATTGATTACACGTTGATCTAACCTGTCGAGACATCAGGGAGCTGCTGCCTGGGGAGAAGAATGTATGAAAACCCTATTGGAAGAAACAGTAAAGATCGGATTCCTCGCCCTAGATGACTCAGAGTCTACAGCTTACGATGTCCTCCACGGCTCCAACAAGACTCATGGCGGGTGTAAAGAGGAATAATGCCTGGCACGTTTTGTAGCTATGTTTACTAAGTAACGCTCGAGTGGTTGAATGATAGTGTTTACAATCACACATCTAACTGTCTCTTGAGTTGAACAGGGGGACCTTCAGTGTGGGTGGCTCTGGGATACGGGAATATTGAGTTCTTCGTCCGTATATCATAGAGGTGGTTCCATACAGGACTTGACAATATCCATATGTACTTGAGTGCTGCATCACCCATCCTTGACAGCAAGGTTACAACATCAAGGAAGCATGTCTGCAAGGCTACCTGCATTCCGCCCTCTGGCACCCATTTCCCTTACCCCTTTTGTCTCATCCAGTGATGATGACGATAATGTTACTGCATCGTTGTCACCACCGTCATTATCCCCTTCATCTGTTTAGATAGAAAATCGATGACACTGATGCTATCTACTACATAAACTAAATGATGCAACCAATTACTGGACTAACAAGTTCAAATGCTGATACTTCACAGCATCGAATACGATATTTAATATTAAGTGAAATCATGTTCAAGTTGCAGGCGGCGTTGTGTAGCGTTGCAGTATCAAGATGTGGCAGGCACCTCCAAATCCGGCTTGAATACATGCAAAATTTATTGCCCAATTTCCGGCCGCGTCCGAATCTGAGGTGCCCGCCGCCAGCTCATAATGCCCCTGATAGCTATCGACGAAGCCACGGCTGCGGCGGAAAGACACGGACTCTCAGGCTATCAATCTTTTTTCTTGGTCATGAAACACGGCGTAAATTCGCTTGCGCCAGGACCCAGATGGCATGGGCCTGGCGTCACGATATCACCAACTTGCCGGTGCCGAGTATCAGTCACGGTGATTGACTTGAATGGGCGGTAATGCGGAGGAAGCTAAGTTCTCGAGTACACATGCATGTCACGCTGAAACATTGAAAGCGCTCCTGGGCCCGTGGAGCCAAGATTAGTACGTCAGTTTCAAAAATGCCTTTCGAGAAGTTTCGACGAGCCTGCTGGTATGCACAGCCTGACACCTACTGGCGGCCCACTCCAATGACATATCACAATCCTGACGGGAAGCCTAGTCGTCTAGGAGCGCTTGTCAGTAACACCTTCATTCCATGATTCGCGACGATATCTGTCTGATGTGTTTCACGGATCGAAAAGCGTGGTGCTACGCACTGGCATCGTCTTTATGTAAACAAAACAACAGAAAATCTAATCTGACGGGATTTATGTCCTATTGAAGCCTGCAAGTCCTGAGGTTGCCGGTGTCACACTATAATACTGCAGGAAACTTGAAGACGGACGATAGTCGACAACCCGCACCAACAGCAGACACCTCGCCAATGACCACCGCAGTGTATTGCCTCCCTGACTTATCGATTTTCCTCCCTCAGAAGCCAAGTGGTCAGATCAGCCCTCACTTCAGGGAGGCAGAGATAGGATTCAATGTGTGGGCGAAGGAGAAGTTTGGCACACAGTACTCCATGGTAAGCATCTGTTCCTCAGGCCTCGAGACGCATAAGTAGACTGAAGTTCCCCGGGAATAGGTTCTCCAACGTGCCAATGTGCCTCTCTTTGTAGCTTCAGCCTGGCCGGTCGCTTCATGCCAGCAACTTAGGGGGATCGTCGATTATATGACTGCCGCCTACATATTAGAAGTGTGGACGTATGTATCAATATGCGGATTCATCGTTTGTTTGCAGTCACTGGTCCTAACTTGTTTGCGCTAGTGATAGTGCTTCTAGCACGGATGCCATAGCTGTGGTAGAAACCTGGATTAAAATACTGTCCGGCTCTAATGACCTGCAAGGGGAAAACTCTATCCATCCGTTCTTTAAAATTATGCTTAGGTGGGTTACTAGGATCTATCATTTGCGGTCTTGTGAAGTCACCACAAACTCAGCGATTTAGTGCCAAGCATGAAAGCGGTTGTCGGACCCTTTCATTGGCGGCGATTTGTGGATGAATGCAAAAGTTACGCGATGAGCATGATCCAGGAAGCGCTTGACAGGGAAAAACATGCTACGAAGGAAATCACGCGTAGCATACAGTCTTACGCGCTCACGCGTCGCGAGTCATGTGCTGTTCGTCCTTGCCTCACTTTGATGATGTCTACTCGGGGGCTCTACCCCCCAGATGACGTGTTGGCTCATCCTGCCATTCGGGAGATGGAGGCTAGTGCACTGGACATGTTCTGGATTGCAAACGTGAGTACTTTCTCTCGCCCTGCCCCTGAGTGAGAACTGTACATATTTTGTCCAGGATATGTATTCTTTCAAGGCTGAATACTGCGCTGATGGAGCAGTGAACAACTTGTTGACTGCTATGCAGACGGACCCCACGACTGATGGCCTCGATTTACAGGGGAGGCTTGATCATGTTGGGAAACTGTTTAGAGAAGCCCTTGAGCGTTTTTACACAAGTAGAAAGAATTTACCTTCGGCTGGACAAGAATTGGACCAGCAGCTTGCCATTTATGCTGATAGCATGATGGACTTCACCATAGGGAACCTGGAATGGTCCGCTATCACACCTCGCTATAGGGTATTTACGAATGACGAGGACAAGAAGAATATGATTTTGAGGTTGGATTCGGAATGGTCCCTTTAATAGGTGGTTGTTGCTAATACTAGCAAAATCTGCTAGTGTATGATAACTACTGTAAATGCAAAGCTTCAGTTTCCTGATCATTGGCAGGGCCTAGCAAACAACCTCCGTGGTCTCTCTTCTTTTCCCTTTCCATGAAAATGGATGAATTTACCGAACCCACCGCTAGAAACGGTTTGGGAGGTGAGAAGAATATCGTGGGTGCTCGGGTAGGTCGTTGGGAGGTGTTCTAGGTGGAGGTCCATTTGGAGTTGTGGACGGCCACGGATGTAATGCCGGACGAATCGTACGAGTTAATGTACAGAGTCTCGTTTGAGGTAGGACATCTGCATTGGTTGGGGTCAATATTAGTTGGGGCATTCATTCACTGGCAGGTATTAATGAGGGTCCCACCTGCCCTCCACGTACTACGACACGTGTCACCGAACACTGAAGTGAGGCGACTCTCTACGATGCTCCCTCCGCTAGGGATGCTGCAAGTTAAAGTATTTGTGAGACACCGGGTTTAGAACTCGAAGATAGCTCACGGATCCACGCAGCACACTACGACCGACATACATCTAGCAATCCATAGCCTCTGTGTCGACATTGGCATGCCGATGCGTACCAACCTGATATCCAGCAAGGGTGCAATATTGTGCCTGGATGGACAGCTATCGAATCAAGGAAGCTACCAATAACCAAATGATTGATCAATATTAGATAAAGAGGCTGAGGAGTACACGTGTGATATCGTCCCTGATCTTTCCACAGGTTGGGCAGCGAAACCGTTAACGATAGTGTTGCTGGTTACCACGATGCCACTGTACAGTGTAATTCCAAGTTCCAAATAGGGAGACATGATCTACCAGGTTGGTGTCACCCAATAGGGTATACAATGGTCTGGCGAAGGAGGAAACATTTATGCGTGACTGTCATGACCAAGAGATGTAAATACGTAAGAGACCGTTGGGATCATCATGTACCACGCACGAAAAATCGGGGATGGGAGGTGCGATGAAGACCCGACACTTTCTGCCGCGCTCCCGACTAGAGTCTTTATGACACCGAACTGATTCGTGAAGCACACAAAGTAGATGTTACAGCACTATCTCACCGACGAGTCACCGTATGCTCTCAGCGGAGTGCTCGCCTGCTCCGCTGCTCCCGCAAGGTGGGGTCTTGATGGTAACTTGATGGTAAGTTTCGCGACATCGCTGGGGCCTTCTGCGGTTGTATTGGCCTCGGTAGTCTTCGCCGCTGTGGTACGCCTTGTTGGAACAGTACGCTTTTTCTTTGCCTTTGCCATGACCAACTTAGTATGACGCGTGATAACGGCTCTACATCGATTTCCTTTTTCCTGACCATCGCCGCGCCTTCCACATCAATCTTATTTCATTCACACACTGCTGTTATAGAGGTATAGTCACGGTATAGCCTCTACACAATAGAGTGAGCGATGATTCAGAGGTGACAACTTGAAGCGCTGATTGAGAATGCAGATATGCCTACACTTTATTTGTCTTAGCAGAAAAAAGCGAGGTAATTCGAGCACCTCTTTGACAGTCTCATACTAGTTTAATTGATACCACGAACCCGGCTAGCTTCAGGTCATCCATACAACTTCATATGTACCCTCCCCTCCTAGAAAATTCATCAGACTCTTAACCACAGGATTGTCACTGGCACATCCTCTGAAGTTAGCTGGCTTACACCACCAATTTATCGATAATTGCCTCCAATGTAGAGTTCCCGCCAAGTCTTGTGACTTCTGCACGCGCTTGTAATTCTAGTGAGCGTAGTGTGCTGAGGGTATATCCAAATGAATGCGTCACTTCTTTGAGATACGAGATTATGTGGCGCTTGAGAGTTGCATCCTTGGTTCTCTGGCGGAGAACATCTGTAACAGTGACATGTTCAACGTGATGTACTAGCAGATTCTAAAATGTCATTCATACTTATGATGTATGTCTGATCAGGGCTTTCCCTGATGCCGTGGATGATTGGAAATGAAAACTTGCCCTCTTCCAGGTCCTCTGCAAACCCCTTCTGTTGTGTGTACTGAATGATGATTAGAATGAGGTACATGCCAGTGAGTCGACTATCACTGGCATTGACCCCAAAACAAATTCACTTACAGCATCGCTCTGTAAATTCATATAATCGTCGTGAATCTGGAGCCAGATACCCAACAACTCAACAAGTGGAATATAATTTCTAACGAATAGTAGTGACCCAAGTCAGTGAGCCGCTGGTAACCATGGCATTTTCTGACTCACATGTCTCTAGTATTGACTGTCGAACATTCCACCATCAGTTTAACGGCAATCCTCAACAATCCTCCTGTCTCTGACCACAATCAGGTGATTAAGGTGTCTGCTACCCCTTAAATACTCACTGTCTTTCACCATCTGTATATATTCTCCCTCAGTAGGGCAGAGAAGGTGGTCGCGCCAAAATAGTTCTCGGCCCTGGCCACGGTGCAGCGCCAACATTTCATCTGGTCAGGAAATTCACAAAGATCGCCTCATACGAGTAAGAGGACCAACTCACCATTTAGGATTCGAATGAAGCGATTCGAAGAATTGGAGATATTCCAGTAGGGAAGGCAGAGATTGTGAATATGCGGCCATTGAACACGGATCATGTCGGGAATATTCATGACCTGCTGATATGCAAGGAAATAGACGTAGTTTGCGGAATTGATAGTTTGGGCTACGCCATAAATCTTATGGGCGGCTGTGAATGGCCCATTAGAGATACCCGTTCAAAAGCCCGATATGTCATACCTGGCTTGCCTCTCCTCAGTGACGAGCCGTCTTCAATATCATCTACTCTGCAATATGTCAGCACTCGTCATGCAAGCAACTTGGAAAGTCTAAGTTACAAAAGACTCGCGTTGTGGAGATGCTCTATCGCGTGGAGTATTGTCTTGAGCTGAACAGAAGGCACTCTGAGCCAGTGGTTGAAAGCCTGCACGAGCTGGTTGCAAAATCCTCTTCCAGGCGAACAAGATATATATGTATAAGGTTCGAGCAATTCCTAGATCTTAGTGTTAAAGAAATAGTCAAGGAGGATCTCGAAATCTAGAAACACACCGCTTCTTGTCCATGAGACACACGAGGTGTCGGCATTGATAAAGATGCGAGAACATTGCTGATCAATGGGTGGTCCATGGCATTCTTATCTGTCTCCATGACCAGTACAGTGATTATCACCTAGCAAAGGCTAGCATGGAACGAAGGTCAGTCACTTGAATCCCATCGAGATTGGTGAGTTACCAAGTATACTATGAAGTCGGGGGGAATTTCTTCCTCGATTGCATGCTCGAAGCTTGAGCTTGAAGGCTATATATATTGACAGTTGCTTGGTTCCCTGGCACGGGCCGCGGTTTTCGAGTGACTTCGCCAATCACACAATGGCATTCGCGGTATTTAGTAGGCCAGAGCCCCGATCGTGGTAACCAGCAACACTATCATTAACAGTTTCGCTGCGGAAAGATCAGGGACGATATCACGCGTGTGCTCCTTAGCCTCTTTATCTGATATTGATTCACCATTTGGTTATCAGTAGCTTCCCTGATTTGATGGCTGTCCAGCCGGGCACAATATTGCACCCTCGCGGGATATCGAGTCAGTGGTACGCACTAGCATGCCAATGTCGACACAGTATGGATTGCTAGATGTATGTCGGTCGTAGTGTGCTGCGTGGATCAGTGAGCTACCTTCAAGTTCTGGACTCGGTATCCCACAAATGCTTTAACTTGCAGGTCCCTAGCGAAGCGAGCACCATAGAGAGTCGCCTCACTTCAGTGTTCGGTGACACTGGCACATGTCGCACGTGGAAGGCAGGTGGGACCCTCACTACATAATTGAAGCGAGTAAGAAGGACTTGGAACTGAGGCCTGACTCGAACCATTGACACAGCGAGATGCGGCGAGACCCTGTGGCGTCTCAGATTATAATTGACTACAATACAGTTTCCAAGTCCACCCCGTGCGGAAATGGGCCCTGAAACGGACACAAGCGACCAGCTTGTAGCCTAGGCAGCTTCGAGACCCCACTCAGTGGCTATATTCAGCAGAAGTTCTAGATCCGATTAGATTTCCTTCGTGCTCCATTTATATTGACAATTTGTCTTGGGTACACTTGGTAGACTGTCTATGTAGGACTGTCTCTACGACTTTACCCAGGTATGTATTGTCTATAGTTCGACTGGTGATAGTCGGTACCTTTACCAATACGCATGCCACTCATATCAATGTATATGATTTGGTTTCATTATCGTAGCGGTGCCTGGTAGTTCAAACATATATGACCATTTGGCACTAGGTTGTCCTGGCGCCACGGGATCTCAACAAAACCAGCACGTACGTGGAGTCATTCAAGTGTGTGGATCTTGAAACCAAGCGGATGGATAGTATGTTGGCGGAGCAAAGATAACGCCGATGTTTATGCAATGACATCATGATGGATTTGAACCATACGACTCACTAACGCGATGGATATAGTAAGCGCCGGAGCCAAACGAAGCGGCCGGGAGGAAATGGTCAGTCAAGACACTATCCTGATCGATAAATCGATGAACTTTTGATCTCTCGTGACTGTTGCTCTCCGCAGTGCGAAGGGCACCAACTGTAGACACGGACATCAGGAAGCCTTGTCAGAGGATCGGAACCTGAACTTCGCACCCTTTTCGTCGTGTTTCACGGGGTATGTTTATAAATGACACCGATGGTGTCCGTATGGCGCAGTGCGTGCTCCACGCGGCGGCCAGTACTACTACTAGTCGCAATCACCACACGGTCACGGTGGTAGTGGGCCGCCTAGAAGCGGTAAAGCTTCGCCCTTCGCGACATCTGAAACTCACGCTGGCATTACATAGATATTATGCCAAACCTACAGGCACTAAATCCAAGGTAGTTCCATGCGTCGGCATATGCGAGAGGATTTGTTTCTTGGATGCGCGGTCGCCTCTCTGAAATGATACGCTTAGTCGTTCGCATTTGTAAGTTCTACTCAGGCTCGGCCGAACCCGTGGCAGTGAGCTGGCATCGTTCAGGTTTAGTACGATAAATTTGAAGCAGACCGCCAGATTACATGGCGCTTTCCAGTTGCTCGGGCTGCCAGTGACACTAGTAACACCGCTCTCTACCAATCAGAGATACCAGGTATACCTTGAAACCAGTATCCTAGAGTACATCCAATCTCGCTGTGTCGAAATCTAAACTATTCAATTTGAGTACCCGTCAACATGCTCCGGTCGAGTCCTGGCGTGATTTGAACGTTGAGCCTCGGGATCCATTGGAGTTGTTCTTGAGCTGAGGCACCGGACACCCGAAGTATCAGCACTAGCATATGCAAGGCCTTTACAAACATAAAGATACAGAGCCGTCGTATGTCACATAGAACCCTTGAAAAATAAACCCACAAATGTATCTAGTTATCTCCCCCACGGGTTTCAAACATAGCAGATGTCCGAGAATGCTTTGTACCCTGTTCTGATGTTGGACTAGCTTCACGCTTGGAGCCCCTTGATGATGGCGCCTTCGAGTTCGCCAATTGGCTGCTCCTATACCGCGTCGTCTTCAGTCCAGTCTTCGGCATCTTGGCGAAACTACCCGGCAGATTCTTGTCGGCCCTGTCATCCACAGGCCACACCTGTGTCAAGGCACGCCTCGTCTTCTCGAGGAAGTAGGCGTGGTTTTCGAGCGCCTTCTTATCCTCGATATAAAGTTCCAGTAACATCTCACGTAGCTTTTCCCGCCTAATGTCGATCTCCATTTCATTTTGAT
>JBBPUM010000344.1:0-18939 GCA_038094695.1 Chiua aff. virens | reverse complement strand
CCGCCGCCACTGCCACCAATGCTGTCGTCGCACCTCCTCCTGTGCTATCCGTCATTTTCTGCCATGCGTCAAGCCCACCACCCTCGTAGATGGTATTGCAACCTCTCACCACCAGTTTCCATTGTCACCGACGTTGTCTGGTCATTTTCAGAGTCCTCCTTCCATATTCTTGATATCGTTGTCGTCATATCGACATTCTCTGGTGCACCTGTCGTCATATCAACTATCGTGGGCCTCATTTTTTCTATTAGTCTTCGTCGTACCGGCCTCACTGTGCAGGTTTTTTTTACAGTTACTGCGTTGTGTCATGAGGCCGTTGTGAGTCTTAGTCACTGCACTCTACTCTTTGGCACTGTTCAGCGTTTTAATAGTATTCTTTGTCAGCCATGTTATGTTCTGACTTCAGGCGATGGCGACGAACGCCAAGCAACGTCGGCAGCGTACCATCGAACGCTATTCACACGATGACAAAGATCTCTGAGGCTCAGTACTCTTGCTGCTATCACCAAGCACCAAATTTTCGCATGTTTGGAGTTGCTATCAACGGTTTATCAACTGTACTACTGTACTTCAGTGCTAGGCTGTGTACTCTTCTTTTTTCTCGGTCCGCGAGGTACTCCAGCATCCGAGCGGCGTTTCCGTGGTCTTTTGGCAGAGGGCACAGCTTGGCCACCTTCTCCAGAGACTGTTGAGAACGTGATTTCATCATACCCGCGTTTGTGTCCCTGTACTGCGGCGCTGTGACCATCGCTACTTTGTGTAATTTCATCCGTTGGTGGCGCGTCTCCACTCCTGTCGCTCTCCCCGTCTTGTGTATCCTGAGTACCTGTGAGACGAGATACCTCCCAGGCTCTCCATTCGTCAGTGGACATTTTGGAGAAACGTGTAGTCCCACTCTTCCAGGCATTGTATAACACTTGGAGTTCCGTGGTGGAGTTGACGTCACCGGGACAACAAAATTTTTTTAGCGGCCAGCCCTCAATCACAACCCCCATCTTCTCCGTTATGTGAGTGTCAAAGTTAACGTAAAACATTTTCACCGTCGCCAACTGTGTGACTTCGCCTGATGCCACTATGAATACCGGCAAGGTTGATGCGGCAATGGAAGGTACTTACGTAATTTCTCCAGTATCAAGGCACGCGTCTGCATTTTCAGCGCGCCGAGCGAGTCCTTGTATGTTTGAATGACGCCTACATATCCCAGTGAATCCGTTAGGTGTCAGAATCAGATGGAGAAAAAAAAGAAACCTTGTACACCCGATAGACAATAGGCTTCCAAACAGTTTGCGATATCGGTTGGAGGCATCTTGAATTTACATTGGAAAAAGTCTGCAACACGTTCCTCAGACACATGTATGAACGGTCGGGTGAAATGGTCAGCATCACTGCGTACAGCAATGAGGATGCTCTGCGTGTTGGTACGAATATTGAGAGCTGAAAGCTATCAAATAATGTGAGAGTTGTCAGCCGTTCAAGTCATGATGTTGGTATGGTACAAGCACGAACCTGCTCGGAAATTGAGGTGAGAGTTCTCCGTGTATCGTGGAATGTGCTGATGGGCACGTTGTGGACTGCATATGTCTTGTTTTCACGGAACTCTTCTAGTTCCTGCAGCGTATGGGCAGTACCAGTGACTTTTTCCTCCGCACTCATGGCATTCCATATACCCGCGATCTCTTTCGAGAGTTCATGGGCCTTGTACTGCTCACCAGGAGAACGTGCTGGAGGAAGAAAGCGTATCAGTAGCACGAGCAGATCAGTGGTATGGATGAGGGGGGGAGGGAAAGTCTTGCCTTCGTTGCGCTTTTTCACCTCAGCACGCAAGAACGCGTTCCACCGGTTGCATTTGCGCTTTGCATTGTGAACGTGTGATGATTGAATTATGGCCTCGTAGTAGTAGTCGACAGAATGGGCCCCAAACTGATTGCGCAATTTGATGGCCTCTTGCATGATTTGTTCACGAGCTGCAGCTAGGGCCTCGTTGTAATCCTTCCTACGGTCAGCACGGTCGTCAGCAAGCTTTTTCCGTTCGGCTGCAGTGCGCTTAATCATCGGCCTACTACGCTTTCTCCAGGGAGTGCGCTGGCTGGCCCGCATAACCTTAAGGTAACGGATCGTTGCATCAGTGGAGAATGTCATGGGGAGGGACAGGATGGGGATGGCAAAAAAAATAACAAAACTGTTATATATTCTCAAACGACGCGTGACAGGGTTCGTCATGTGCAAATAACGGTTAGTACCTCACCGTCGGCGTCGAGAGCCAAGCCACTCCATGAGATTAGGTCATACAAATACTCAACCTCCATTCTTGCCATTCCTCGTGCACATAGGTAATTTGCGAAGTCATGTATGTGGGACGCATCTCTGTATGCGTGGATTATATGCCACCACGCTGTTGCGCGATAGCCATGAGCAAGAAGGTAACGTTCCGCGTAAACACCAAGAATTCCTGATGGGGGAAAATCTTCTGTCGCATCCGGACTCGGCTCGCTTGCCTGAGTGAGGCTGCCAGCAATTCCGTTTAGATTCCGAACAAATCGGAAAACAGGAACCGGAATCCCTGAGCTACTGGTGGTGGCTTGTGCGCGTGGAGGTGGACAAGATGGCAACGACTCTGAAAAGTCAGTTGATGGCGAAGAAACAGAAAGTGTGGATGATTGATGTCGTCGGGGAGCGCGCGGAGAATTGGAAACTGATAATGCGGAGAAAGCTTGGAAGATCGTGAGTATCAGTATAATGAAATAAAAAGATGGACAGGAGTAGCTCACCATTTGCAAGTTCGTCATTGCCATGGGAACCGAGTGATGCAGAAGCAGGCAGCGGAGAGAATCGTGCATCCGCTGGTTCCTTTATACCAGTAGCCGTATTTCGATAGTGGTCTGGGGTTGTCACGCTGCGAAGTTCCCCCTTCGTAATCATGTATGTGAGCGCATCGGAGAACGTCTCAGACTTGATGAACTTGCGGATTGTGCGGCCATTGACCTGTTCGCATGCCTCTGCCCTGGTGGCTAGAGTTGGAAGAGAGTATCGAAGCGTAAATAACAACTTACCATGTGAAGTACAAGCCTACATTCTTTCCGAGGACGACAGTATAAAATGTCTTGTGGCTCTTAAAGAGATCGAGGCAAATTGACGAACCGGCAATCTTGCGTGCCACCTTTGATAACGACTCGTTGCCGGTCAGTTTGGCGACTAGCGGCTGAAGGAGCATGACATCGTTTGCAGTGGCTTCTGAGTAGCATGTCACAACGAGGGGGAATGGTGGAACATCCTTGCCAGCTGCAATAAACGGCCTAATAATGAATTACGAATGTCAGCCTGTGTATTGAAGGACATCAAATACCAGTTTTGGCTTTATCCTTACCGTTTGAGCGTTACTCCCGGAGATGCTCCTCCGAGGACTGCATAGTGAACCATATGTGTATGTAGTTGAAAATGGAAGAGAAGGCGATGAAGGAAGGGAGACAATGGTGTTATCTGAGTCGCACGCGTCGCACCTAACGCAACTTCCAAATTGGCAGTGGCCAATAATTAGTCCGGCTTCCTAGTCTTGTGTTTCAAACTTACGACGAAACGATCATCTCCCAGTGTCTCACCTGTCTGGGGCTAGTAGTAACAACAACGCAAGGAGAAAACTTATGTCTGAGAACATTTTGAAATGTACTGACGTGGTGATTCTGAATCAGTGATGATGCCGCACCTCGTAGCATGATAGCATCAAAATGATCAAGTGATCTCTGTACACTGTCTCAGAACTACGGAAATCGATTTCTTATTAAAGCGACAACAGGACTTGGAAATACATAGGAACTACAGTGTACGATTAGAGGGCAAGTCTGAGATGAAGTCCGCAATCCTTCCAATCGTCTCTCCATCAGCATCGTCTTCAACATCAAACCACTCGTCCTCCTCATTTTCGCCGTGAGGTGTTTGACTGTCAACTCTAGGCAGCCTACTCACGTCCACACGCTCCACACCTACCCTTTGGCCAATTGTTCTGTCCCCAGTGAAGCCATCGAGATCGAATATACGGTGAACGTATGATAACAAATGCGAATTAATTTGCATCCGGCGTTGCACGAATGCCTCAACTTCCCCATGTAATGGATGACGTTCAGTCTGAAGGCGTGTGCAGACTGAGCTTAACGCCTCATTTTCTACCTTGATTGCACTGTGTAGCCGTCGGACCTCGATGTTGCAGCGTATGATTTCTTCCTTGGCTCGGTCAACGCGGAGCCCGAGGCGCATTGCTTCACGTATGGCAGGCTGGACCCAAGGTCGCATTCTGACATCGTCTCGTGTTTCTTTCAAAAGCGTAAACTCTTGTAAAAAGCCATAATGTGACACGCGGGACCATTCGAGTGCAGGAGCGGGAGGTTCTAGTGCAGCGGCAGCAGTATTATAAGTCTTGATCGCGTTCTGGATTGCCTTGCACCGGGTCTGTAAGGATTTGGCAATTTGAGTGCGCATACGGTAACCTGGTAGGAATTTATCACGAAGATATTGTCGGTAGAAAGAAAAAAAACGAACCGGCTTGTCCAAGGTTCATTTTATGCAGTTCCATGAGGCGCAGTACGACTAGCCGTTGTAGATCATTGAGAGCGCGGTGATATTGTTGTTGACAGATATATTTTATGGTCTGCACGTACGGTTCATCAGTCGGTTCCCAGGTTCGGGTGATGCCCATTTTGAGTTCCATAGCAGCAACATCAGCAAGAAGGATGTTCAGCCGTTCTGTGGCCTGACGCCGGGCAGTTTCAAGTTTTCGTGTTTGAGAGAGGTTGGTAGAGTAGGCATCATGGTGAAGCGCAGATGAAGATTCAGGAATAACGAACACGTAATTCTCAGGCACCACTGGCATGTTGAGGAACGATTTCATGGTGTCTTCTTTTCGTGCACTGAACTTTGTTAGCCCTCTGGTCAGAGCGAATGTTAAGTACGTAACCTTACCGAGCTTCTCGGACTTTTTGCAATAGCTCAACATACGTGACTGCATGGACATCCCACTCAGACTCCTGACCTAATGTTTCCAGATACTTTGACTGCTCGACCCGGAAGGCTTGAAGATCCTTATTGTCGATTTGTAGCGAGGTCTTAGCTTGCTGAAGGGCGAGACCACTGTCATTGACAATGCGGAGTGCTTGGCGGTAATTGTCGTACAACATCTTCCCAAGATTTACGTACTTGTCCTCATCCCATTGCCGAAAATACATATCGATGAATAGGCGGCGGTTGTAAGTGGTGGCGTAGCGCGTAACTGAAGTGAGCTGGTTAGAGGCACTAAAGATGCGCTCCATTGTTGACAGATCTTCGAGGCCAACACCCTCAATGACGTTTGGGTGGTTACGGTCTTGACATGCATAGTTGTGCGTATACCCGTGGAAGGAGTCCACACACATTCGACTCTTCGAATCCTCGAACTTGGTGGCAAGGGGAGATGACCTGATTGTTGTAGCGAGCTTACAACCGATATCATAACCAATGAGAAGGCGAGGGCCAAGCACATCAAGTGCACGGCCAACAATGGAGAGGGGGTACTTGAATCTGTTATACACAAAATGAGTACACTGTAACCGCAGCCATGCTATCACTTTACATACAGTTCCCCACTTCGAATCATGTCAACAACCCACAACATTAACCCGTGTCGACACGCGCATGCAAAAATCCCCGTTTCGTCGAAGACCCCCCATGCTTTCTTCGACATGTCTTCGGCAGCGGCCTTCCAATTGTCCGTGCAGCCACTGACTGCGCCATCAACCTGGGGATCAGGTTGTGCGGCCACCTCATCCGCCGAAGTCGACGCGGAGGTCGCGAAGGTATTGACGTACTCAGGCTCGAGGAAATAGTCAGAAGTAAAGCACCGCTGATCACCAACTTGACGGTCGCCTTGCAGCGCCATGCGAGAGAGTGAATTGTTGCCGTCAATTGCAACCATCCGACGATACCATAGCTCCGGCTCGCCTTCAATCTACGATATGTTGGCTTTTTTTAATGCAGTACAAGTGAAAGCTTACCTCGTAGCTGCAAGGGGGACAAGCATTTAGGACACGCCAGTTCGCCGAAGCACGGCCAAGGACTTCTTGCACCTGCCTATCCACCTCCCGAACAACGGTGAGGTAAGCATCGAAGGCATTTGCCAACAGATGGCGGTACCGACGGGAGTAAGGGCGCTACAAAACGAACTAAGCAACGAAGCACCAAAAAATAAAATACTTACATGATATACATCACAGAAGACCTTGGCAAATGCCTCGATGCTAAACGATGGCTTGCGCAGGCGGATCCGATGGTAGAGTTCAAGTGAGCGAAGGGAAATTGCCAATGACGGGGAAAGAGGGGAGCAAGGCATGTAGCCGTGGTGTACGAGTGCCACTGCGGCACTAGCACAATCATCCGATCGTTTGATTGTTGCCATTTCTTCCATCGCGAAGACGTCAAGCACGGGAATGGTAAAGTCGTAAATTGACGGTGTTGAATTATCTGGTCGAGATGGAGATCGAGGATACTTCCATTCCAAGTATGCAGAAACAAGATCCTTCAAAAGCGGGGTCCAATTGGCCTGAAAACGGGCTCGACGCTGACCCCACGTACGCCCGTCTTTGTATCTATACCACCTGTTTGAAGATGTAAGTGCAGTTCAATAGGCAACGATACAACCTACGGTTTGGCCAGCACATCTTGAACAGCTTCCATAAACTCCCCCTCAGAGACATCAGCAGTTGCAGACTGCTCCTCGTTTTCCGTGGGACCGTCAAAATGGGCGTTAGGTTGGGATTCGTCCGCAAAGTAACTCTCATCTCGCAGATCGGACAGAATCTCTCGAGACTCCTTCCCAAGCCCTAGAGAAAGAGTGAAGAACGTAACAACCTCACGAAACTGTCAACTAACCTGAAGTATTGAGTGAAAACCTCTCTTCACGAAGCTGGCGTTCTCGCACACGTCCGCTGGATGTAAGGGTGCGAACATGGGAAGATTTCCCCGAGCGGCTGGAGCCAATGACGAAGTTACAGGAACGGGAGACACCCTTCCGCATAGTGTGAGCGAAAAGGAGAAATGTGTAAAGAAGGGAGAAACTCACTTAAATACAAAGCACCTCGTGGATGGTACGCGATGGTATCCCTTAGTAACGTGATGTCGGAGGGATAAAACACGAGAACAGCTTCAGGAGTAGGCTTGACGCATGGCAGAAAATGACGGATAGCACAGGAGGAGGTGCGACGACAGCATTGGTGGCAGTGGCGGCGGCGGCGGCGGCGACGGCGACAACGATGATGACGACGACAGACAGTGGTAAGCGATGGGGGAAGCGGGTGGGAAGAAACGTGTCTAACAACACACGTGACTTTGTTGATCTAGGTACGAGAGCACGTGACATACCACGTCAGCCACAAGTCTTGTCACTGTGTCGAACGACGAGCACGCCCTCCCGGTCTATGCAGCCCACAATGCGCACTGTAGACAGAATGAAACGTACATTATAAAATTGTATGAAAAAGCAAAAGAACTGACATACTTATAAGGTAATGTCGTGCTCGTCGTGCGGCACGATGAGCACGCACCTCTCACAGTGGCGGGGGCGGGGGTGCGGCAAACACCGCGCGGCTCATGACGTGCTAACATTAGCCGAGTCTGCCGGCGGCGCCCACGCTCTGCTCTTATACGGGAATTACATACTATGTACCATTTTGGAATTATCATATTTATTGGCAGGTATTATTGGCAGGATGCCTGACTGAATAAAGGCAGGCTAACTAGCCGGACACTCCCAGGCACTACGGCAGCCTAATTAGCCCCTGCTTATGTGAGGTTGAGGTGCTTAGGCAAAATATTATGTCTATATTTAGACAAAATAAGAGTTAAGCCTTTGTTGTGCGAACTAATTTGGAGACAATAGAAAATATGTTATTAAAATATGTACCTTGGTCATATTTCGAGCATGTTCATGAGTATGTAAGCCGAACATACCTGGAATGCTTCGCTCTGATTGGCCAAAATCCATTAACATAATTCAAAATATGTATTGCAATAGTTTCTTATATATTTTTCATAATATGTATGTTAAAAATGTGATGTAAACATAGGCACCAATACATATTTTAAGGTACATATTTTAAATCTATTAGGCGGAATATGTTTGTAGCTATGTACAAGCTATGTCACGAGGACTTAGCCAATCGCGCCAGGGGTGTAAGAGTCACGCTGATGAAGGTGGCTAAATTTGGGTTCCGGTACGGGAGCCACGTGCTAGTCTTCGTTCCCACCAAGGGGCTAGTCTGCTACATCTTGAAGAACGATGCCCTTGGAGGACGTCTCGCATCCCAAATTGACCGCCCTCACGACCGGGACGCTCACGCTCCTCCTCGAGCGACAGCGTCTCCAATCGACGCACCCGACCCTCCACCTGGCACAGATCGTGACCAACCTGCGGACACTCCGCAGCGGTGTGATTGCCCTCTAGGATGACGACGAGGACGCTGTGCTGCGAGGCCAGTACGAACGGCTACTGGACATGCTAGGTTCAGAGGAGGTCGCCAAAGCCGGGCTCGAGAGGTGCGTGCGTTCGTTCGTCCCCCGTCCACCTACCTATCCCGACCCGGTCCTCGTCTATGCAGCATCCCACTCCCCTCCCCACCTTCGCTCTCACCGCCCGCTACTTCCTCGGAACGTAAGCAGAGTCTAGAGCCTGCATTCGAGCCGTACACAGACGACCCGCACGAAATGGACGAGGGTGGGATCGTATTACAAGAACGCCAAATCATGCAAGGTCTGTCGAGCCTCTCCCTTTTTCTTTCGGCGGCGCACTCACACGAGACAGACCAAGACGTCCACCTGGACCGACTGTCGTCGTCGATTGGACGGCAACACCACATTTCACTGCAAATCAACGACGAGCTGGAGGTGCACACGGGGTTGTTGGATGCGCTGGACACGGAATTGGACTAGACGGATACGCGGATGTCGGGTGCGCGGCGACGGCTGGCGCGTGTGGCCCGCGGGGCAAAGGAAAACGGTACGTGTGTGTGTTGGCGTGGGCGGGTGGTTCAATGGGGCTGATGGCTCGTCGACGGTGATTATCGGCGCACTCATTCTCGTGCTGCTCATTCTTATCGTTGTGTTTAAAACATGACGTATATTTGCTGGACGTGGCGATATAGTCGCTGGCACCTGTACGGTAATCTGACTGCTGCGTGCGTTGGTTCGGGGCCTTCAGGCGGCCGTGTGTGAGGTTGATGACTCGTAGGCTCGATGGTAACCGTCACCGTATTTATTGCCTTCAGAACACGACTTATTTTCGCTGTACATGGTGATATAGCGGGGTGACTTGATCATAGTGGACGCTTGTACCGACAGAGGGTAATACCATAATGTCACATTTTCTAACTTGAATATAATGCATCAGACTATGCCTGGTATCTCTCTCTCGCGATGCTCATGTTCATTTGAACTTTGAAACACAAAGGTCTTTTTCGTCGAATGCGCTTCGTTAGACGATGGTACGGAATCGTAGTGGTACTGCTGCTATCACTGATCAACGTGACGCCATTTGTCAGATGGACGCTTGTGTTGGCAGACCATCATGTACCACGCTACAATGTAGACAGTCCAGTGATACCATTTGCCAGGCGGATGCCTGTACCGGCTGAGTACCATGCGTGTCAGACTATGCCCAACACGCCCCAGATGACCTTTCCTATCGTACGCACGCCGTCGCACGCCAGTCCATCTGAATGGTGTCGCCCAGGTATCCCCCCCGCACGCAAACGGGGCTCGTTGACCAACGTCTCGCCCAGTACGCCAGCACGTGCATCCAACAGCGTCGATACGAACGGCGCCGTAAATTCAGGGTGACCTTGCAAGGTGAGCACCCAAATCGACGTCAGCGGGACATCCCCTGCCAAATCCTCCGGGACATTGTCTGGATCAAACACGACCATGCCCTGGTTGGGGGTGACGTCAGCCGCACCGAGGAGGTACGCGGTGGGTGGGACGGTCGGGACGTGGTCCCTGTGCATCTGCTGGATGTCCTATCCTCACGAGGGGAATGAGTCTGGAGTACAAAAAAAAAAGAAAAGACACGCACGAGTTGATCGGTGCCAAAGATGGCACGGCCGAGGGGAGTGAGGTCGATGGTCGTCACGGCGACTTCCCACCGTCCGTTGTTGGGGACGCAGGACCCGCCGAGGGCGCGGGCGATAATCTGGTGACCGAAGCAGATGCCTGGATGGGATGGGTGATTGGTAGTGACGAGTACCAGAAAATGGTGGCTTACCGAAGAGTTTGAGGGTGGGTTTGGAATCGAGGATGTGTTGGACATAAGCGACGAGTTTGTTGATCCAGTCGACGTCTTCGTACGCCGAGAAGCCTGTGGGGCGGTGAGAACGGAGAGACGATACGAGACAGGGACGAACGGGAGCCGCTGGTGAAGAGGCCGTCATGGGGGACATCGTCTGGGGGATACATGCCGTTGATGACGTGGTAACCATCGAGGGTGAACGTGTGCTCTAATCAGAGCCATCCACTGCAACACTGGCATGCTCACCCTCTGAGATCCGCCTGAGCAACGACGTCAAGTGGTCGTTAAATACAGATCTGTAGTCGCCATCGATGTCTCTGAGTGGTGGTATGAGATCGTCGCAGATGAGGATGGCGAGACGAGTCATTGTTGGTAGTTGTTTTTCATTTTACCATCACATGCATGAGAAATGCTGGGAGACGAGAGGAACAGGAGCCAGATGTATCCTGGTACAGTAGACTTTTTCATAATGCATACATGTTGAGGAGGCTTTTCACCCATGCAGAATGACATCTATGCGGGTCCAAAAGCGTGACATAATGTGACACGTGTGACATCGACACTAATCTACTGCTTCCAATATCTTTGGATGTTGCGCACCGAGGGAGGCGAGAGGAGAAATGAAAGTGTATTAACTATGTATAATACATTGTGTGATGACTCCAGAGAGGTCCTGGCCGGATGGGTGTGAGAGAGGATGGGCGACAGTGTGTAGCGCTGACTGGCTCCAACGGTCCTGTCCTGGTGCATCGGGACCCGGATGAGAGACGGTGCAGACGGTAGCTGTAACGTCTGACCGAGGGAGTGGTGGGCAGGCGAAAGAAGCGAGCGGAATAGAATGCGCAGCTCGAGCAGCAAGCAGACTATGTTCTGTAACAGCCATGTGCCTCGTTATGTCACAGACCGGCACGTTGTCCAATGTATCGTCCGTGCATTCCGATCGGTTTCGTGGCTGATAGAGGAGAGGGTGAAGAGAGGGTAGTGAGGTAGTGGGGTGGGCGAAGCCCGTGAGGGCTTCTGGCCTGATGCATTACCGCAACAGAGCCGAGCTATGTGGGTTGGGCTGGGCCCAAGTAGATGCGAGGCTAATCTAGAGCGGAGTGCAACGGATGAGTGAGAGAGGGAGCGGGGGCGTTGGTCTGTGACCGGGAGTGGTGGGTGGGTGCAAGAAAGCGCGAGAAGCAGCAGCGTTCGGGGGCTGCAGGCGCTGCTGAGCTGAAGCAAGGTGGTAGGAGCGAATGTGGCGCGCCACTTCGCTCAGCTCATGCACGAATCTAGACCGCTTCAGCATTCCAATCATTCAGTTCCATGCAAAATTACCATGTCATCCTGCATATTTTGAGTCTGAAGGCTATGAAGTATTCCTTATGCAAGAATTTACCATTTCTCCCGCACTCCGCTATGGTGGAACACGAAAGTCCATGCAAAATGAAATTTATGCATCACCGCCGCATGCATTATGAAAAAGTCTACTGTACACTCGTCTGACTTAGGAAGTGGGAACTACATTCCATTTACGGCCCTACGCTTGATTTCCGCCCAAAATATTAGGCCGCTCGACGTCTCGACGATGAGGCTCACGCCGTTGGTATCCCACTTGCAATTGCGTTCTACCACACTATACGACAAGCACAGCTTCCAGCTCGGCGAAAACACACTCGCCGCGATGCAAGCCCAGATCGCCCAACGAACTGCTTTCCCTAGATCCTAGACGTCGTCAAACGTGTGTATTCCTCCAACCTCGGCCTATCGCGTTGATCTAACTGTTTTCAGTTCATCTTTCGCTTCCACTAAGCCACACTTGACAATAATTTCCTCGAACTCACACTTCCTTATGAGTCTGGACGGAACCGCCTCGCCGAAAAACTCTGCACTAAGACGGAGTGGCCCGAGGTGGATATCACCGCCCCGCTTGTCAACGACGACCAAATCTTCCTGGTCCTCTGTCGCGAACTGTGTTATCGCCACGTGTACTCGCGCTTGCAACCCAACATCGACGATCGGTTCCAATCATACGAAAACGCTGCGAGTTGTTCAATTATCTACTCAGTGAGCAATATACCGGCTGTGAAACATCGAATTGATCATGTGAGCGCCCAGATTCAGATGGACTGGTGCCGTTGTCATTACCGGCCCAGTGACTCTGGGATTTCGTCGATGAGTTCATCTACCAGTTTCAGTCGTTTGCGCTCCTCCGATCGCGCCCTTTTACCAAGACCGATAACGAGCTTGCGATGCTGGGATCTGAAGGTGGTACCCAAGCGTGGAGCAGCTACAGCGTGCTTAACGTGCTGTACTCACTCATTCAAAAGAGCCACGTCAATGAGTGGCTCAAGACCCGTGCCGAAGGCAAGACAGATGAGGAGATCGAGTATGCACTTTTTTCTCGTCCATATGAACATAATTAACCCCACACCCAGGCAGATCGTGGGGAAGTATGGCACCCGCCCGCTATATCGCTAGCTCGGGTATTTCTCACTCATCGGACTCTTGCGTTTACATGTACTTCTGGGTGACTTTACACTCGCGCTCAAAGTGATGGAACAATGGGTTTAGGTGTGGGTCAGAAAGCACCTCTCACCGCACCTCTCACCGCCCATGTTAGTACCGCATGCCATGCAGGCCTGTGTTACTTGATGCTTAGAAGGGCCACGGATGCAACGAGGGTGTTTACGGGATGTTTTAACTGGGTCATGAGAGCGAGACAATATCATACACGAAGCTACTAATACGACCAGGTGTGTGCTGGCATGGACTTGCTTTACTGTGACTGATGCGATATAGATCAATAAAACCGCTGATTGCATGTACGCCCTGCTCGCTCTCTGCAATACGCTTGCACCCACTCGGCTGGATGACAATGTAATGAATATCGTGCAGGAGAGATATGGCGATCAGATGGCCCGCATGGGATGAGGGTAAGTGTCACCTATCGAGGCGTGATTGGCTGGTCTGACGGACGGACAGCGAAGAGGGACTGAGTACGTTCGAGGAAATCTTTCTCTACACCTGCCCGAAATTCATCACTGCAAATGGTCCTCCTTGCGATGACCCCGCTACACTGGCTCAATTGATCAGTCCACCCACGCCGTCATCACTAATGTCGCTATCTGGACCCGGCCCGACAGCATCGGACCAGACCCATCGTCACCTTCGTGCACTCACAGCCCGTTTCATATCGTTGACACCAGTGCTTGTGCTGCATCGCTTGCTGAAACTGTATACCTCGCGCGAAAATTGGCTGGGTTCCTCGATGCGGGTGTAGACGCAGAGGGAATGTTGAGTTGGATGATGGTGATGAAAAATGTAGGCCGATGTATCGGGAAGGTCAACATTACTGCGGGAGCTGACAGGGACGAAGACAAGGGCGCTGGGTCGTCATCGAATCATGGGGGTAGTCTGCTAGAGGGCGAATGGATGTTCATTAGTGATTTGAATTTTGTAATTCACGAGGTGGGTGATGTGGCACTTGTGGGGACTGGATCGGTGCTGACGTGGGAGTCGCAGAACATGATCCACATTGCCGAGTCGACAGTTAGAAGACAATACGCAGGGTGGTTTATCCGGAATTCGGAGCATGCAGCCCGGGTGCTAGATGGAGTGCGCGTGTCACCATCACCTGGGTTGGTCCCGGGGGTTGGGAAAGCGCAGGGATTGAAGGAAGGAGATGGAAAGATCGAAAAGGTTGGCAAGGAGGGTGTGGTGCCGAGGAGTATCGGACAAAAGGTTACTTGCAAGGGGGGTGTCAAGGCGACGTAGTAGACAATGATGATGGGCTAATACCTCTTGCTCTCACTACGCCTTGAGATCGCTGCCATAACAAACCCCGCATCCCAAACTGATTGCCACTTATATGATTACGATCCACGCCCGCCGGTGGCATTTAGGCTCGAGTGATATTATGGCGTCTCGGCTAATCGACATACCCGGACTTCCACAAGCTCCGAGTTGCACAGAGCATAACTAGAGGACTTCTCGCTGCCAGTTCAAGGTTAGTAATAGTGGCTGCTGGTGATGCTGAGCTCGCGTGGTCAGAAAGCCCAATGGGAGATGTACTTGACATCTCGTTCGAGTCAGTGGCCAACGTTGATCACGGTGCTATTACGGGTCGTGAAGCATTCTTCGGCATGCAAACAGCCTACTAGAAAAGGCTTAGAAATCATTTTCAAGTGGAAAGGTTGAAGTGCCCCGGACAATATGATCTTGAAGCAATGTCGGCAGTACCATTTACATGTCATTCAAGGTTCATCTCTCGCACTCAAGTTCTTCCTGCCAAAGATCGAGGATAATCGGATTCTAGACAATGCGAGTGTTATAGAGCAGATAGTGGATACTCGTCCTTGCAAAGACGTAATCAATTCCATTCAAGTTCTCTGCCAGTGTGTCACTGGCATCCAGACTACCAGTTGTCAATATTGGTGGTACGACTTCGTTTCCCAGGCCTTGCATCAATTTCAGATGTGTCGGAGAACAGTTCGCTATCAGGACAATTCTCTCTCTTCCTGCTAACCCGGTCCGCTCGCTGAGCAGGAGGGCAGGAATTCAGAGAGGGTTTGCCTGCAGGTACCGTGCGTGCGAGCGATAGTGTGCCTGGACGATGCTTTGTCAACACGTCACAAGCGCAAACTGAACCACATAACGTACCAGACTCGAAGCTTGGAAAATCATCTTCTCTCAGTTGCCAACCTTGCAGAAGTCTACCCATATGCGTGTCATCGAAACGTGTTCCCCTGCTCCGAATAACAAGCAACATTGTCACCAATCGTAATTGGGAATTGTCTTCGAACATCTTTTCCGTCCCCAGATCGAGCGAACCAGGCATACTCAACCAGTTGGGCCGTGTCAGCGTTGTTTCATCACGCGGGAGCTTTTCCCTGTGCACGCCGAGGAAATGACATAGCCGGACATACGATGTGTAGTCCCTGAAATACAGCTGCCCGGCGAATATGTTCAACTGGTCAATCAAAGGCCAGGGGGGATTCCAGTCGGGAGGAAGAGGGGGAACGGCATATAACATGAGGTCGTCGCATGGCCTCATGGTTTTGGATGTACGAGGCGTGTAGGGATGGAGGTGGACATATTTGCTGAGCCTGATGTCTGGCATCAGGTAGTCGGCTTCGAATGGGCTCGGGATGACCAGAAGATCATTTCCGTACATTTTTCCAGACAGAACCCACTGAACGGGGCGCAAATAAGCATCCATGTGCCCTTTTAATGGTCTGTCCTCCATGATTGTATTGCAAAAATCCTCCGTCACTAAAATGTATGAGCTCCAGATGGATGCTTCGTTGGTAGACGCAGAGCTATTCTTGAGAGCCGTAAAGACGGGACGGAAGGCAGTGCTGGTAGGTTCAATAATACCGTCTCTCACAAATTTCGCGACGTCGGGATGGCAAAAGTGCTTTGCGGGTTGAGCTTTGGGGGGTTGTTCCACCTCTACCTCGCGTTCCACCTCTCGCGATAGTTCCCTCTCCTGTTCTTCCTCTAATTGTGCATTGGGAAGTGACCTGACTCCGAGGAAATTGCAACGTTCACGAAGTTCTTCGCCCAGGATCATAGGTCTAGGAGGAGTGGTCACGGTCCCCGGGTCTGCAGAGTCACCCGGTGCGTAGAGATCAGCCAACGTTTTACTTTCGCGTTGGACCCAGGAGTCGGCCAAATGCTGGCTTGTTAGTTGATTGCGACAGAAGTCTGTCCAAACTTGATGTTGGGATTTGTGTTGGAGGCCCTGCTGTACCCAATAAGGGGCTCGATGTTGGATATCAGTCCAGGTTTCGCGTATCGACCAGCGCAGGATGTCAGCAGTGGTAATATTTTTGGGTTCTTTATCAATGGTTAGACGGATTGCACAATCGACCTCCGGAGGGGCAAAAAACTTGACGCTGTGCCCGTGGCCTAGTTTACGCATCCGCATACAACCTATAGAGCATGGGTATTGTCAGTGATTAATACACGACCTATGACCTGCTAGTACGTACCCTGCACTAAATACTCTTTTGTGACCTTTGGGCCGAGTGTTACTGCAGCCCGGTAGCCATGAGGGAATTTGATGTCTGTACCTCTTGTATGAACATGGTCTAGATACGTGATGCATTGGTCCAATCGTCGGTTGAATGGCGATGATGACAGGGTTTGCGACCTTCCATTTCTTGATAAAACCATCAACTCGTCCTGGTTACTGAAATAGATCACTCCCGCTACATTATTCTGCGTGCTGAGACCTAGCCATGCTTTGGCTACTTGGTGGTTTTGAAGGTCCATGATTTGAGCGCCAACGTCCAGCAGGACTCGAATCTCAGTCGGTTCTGCGACTAACATTTCTAGGAACTTGCAGGTGGTCCATCGCTTGCCTTGCTGGTTCCCCACTACCGAATACTCTGCATTTTCTGACTTGAGCAGATAAGAAAGGATCATTGCATCGGTCCCTGTCTGACGGAGCGCTTCTGAATCCTGCTGAGCGATCGAAGTTGGCAGTAGGTTCTGCCCATCCTTAGTACCGGAAAACCCTGAGATCGAGTATATCGCATCCAATGAAGCACCGAAGACATCGATGCCTCACTCACCGGTGACTGGGTGTTTCTTTACCTCGGCTAGGTCCCAACCTGAAGCTGATATCTTCCTAGGAAACTCTTTCGCATTCTTTGGGAACACGACGGTGGAGAGATATAGGTCAATTGCTCTTTGACTGCGCTTGAACAGGGGGAAAAACTGCGTTTCCCACAGCTCCGCTGATATGAAGCTGACACCACTCAGAGTCCGAAGTGGCTGCGGTACACACTCGGAAACGCAATCATCGACCCATAGAGCATAATTACTGGACGGGTTATCTTGTTCTAGCAGCATCTGGAATGATTGTCTAAGTTGCTCTTCCGTAAGGCCACCATAATAATAGGAGAGACACGTGAGCGAGATAGTAATGTCCGGGTGTCCAAACATTGCCGCTGCAGCAGGCGTGTCTTTCGCTCGATACGGGACGGCAAGCAGTGTACGTCTCAGGTCAAGGCCATAATCTACGCGCCATCTGCGTCCCATGAGAGTGTGCAGGAGGATGTTGTTAGCGAGGAGACCACGAAGGAGAAGCAGTATATTCCAGGACTCGGAGGTGCCTTGCTGAGTATAGTCCTTCACTGGTTTCACTGTCTCCAGCGTGATATCCTTGCGAGATATGAACGCACGTAATGGTTCTCTGAAAAATGGTGACGGGATAATGAGATCTGGAAGATGTCCTTGGACCACATCGTCTGCTATTGATGTTACCAATTGGGTATCCGCACCCTGGTGAAAAATGTGAATTTGAGGATACGATCCAGGCGGACCTCTTTCATACTCGATTTTGGGTGGCTTGGAGGAAGATAAACACTTCTTTATCAGCCAAAAGACTTTTTGTGTGATTATCCATCGAGCAGGATATCCGTCGACGGGCTGTTGGTGGCCGAGGGCGTAGATCAATTGCAATCGAGGATGGAGGATATGATCACTTTCATCGAGAATATCTCGAACGTCATGTTCAACTGTGTTCCAAAGTCTTAGCACGTCTTGTTGGTTACCAACGACTAAGTCTTCCAAGCCTTCGACTGCTTCGAGGTCTACCAGCCTTGATTGTGTTTTTTGTTTTTGAAACCATTGCTTCGCCATCTCGAATAACGTGGAAACGTAGCCACCTGGAATTCGCTTTTTCCAAAACATCAGTGCTGCAATTCAGTATACCACCGTTTTCAGAGTATATTACAGTGCCCACCATTTGTGGATCTGTAAACAAATTTGCCAGTGGGAAGGCCGATCCTACCATCCGTAACGTGCCAGTGTTTTTCCTGGTGTCATCCTTGATCAGACACCTCTCCACGCAAGCAAGTTTGAGTGACAATACGTGTTCCGGTCGCATGATAATAATCCCATAATTGGTCTTGCAACGGGACATTATGTCCGCATACTGAGTGAAGGTCGGACGACGTGTGTCCCCATGCCGAGTGAAGGTCAGATGACATATTGGACGACCAACAAGTCCGCCCAGACGCTCAGCCAGAATTTTCAGCGTCTGCTTTTCCAACGCCTTCGGAATGATGACACGAACCAATTGGCTTGGATCCTGAGCAAGAGCGGCTGCACACATAGGAATGATCACCGATGATTTCCCTTCGCCCATATTGATCTGCATCACAATGTTCTTCCCTGAAGGAGGGAACATCATCTCTTTTGCAGCCTCTACTTGGGCAGGGCGAATCAGGAAGTTGCCTTGCAGCTGCGATAGCCGCTGTTCAGCACACACAATCATCCATGCAAAATACATACCTCCATTAGCAGCCAATCTGGATATTCTGCAACCCTTTCGTCGATCTCATTCTCCAGTTCCCTGAAAAGCTCTTCATTAAGCCCATCGCGAAGGAACTGGACCAGTCGTCGTGCCCGTTGAACCTCCAATGCCAGACGCGCGAGAGATATCAAGCACAACTTCCACCCGTCCGAGTCCGAGAGCTTGATTGGTGACGTAAACGCAAGACATCGAAAGAGGGTGTGTGCATCAGTAATTTTACATCCTGCTTAATTCAGCTTATTCCGTTCAATTTCGACTAATTCGCGCTTACCGTGCTTGAGGCTTGGCAAAAGACGGGTTAGACGGGCGAGCTAACTAAGTTATCGCTTAC
>JBBPUM010000343.1:0-18947 GCA_038094695.1 Chiua aff. virens | reverse complement strand
GCCCCAGAAGTGGGTATGTAATGGAGGATGTTGTGAGATACGAACTCACTTGTCGATGCTCTTGTTGGATATGGATAATAACTCATCATGTGGGAAGGCGTGTTGTTCATAACCACGATAAGCGTGTCGGAACGCCTCCTTGACCTGTGCCGCCCGTTCGGCCCAAGCTTCTGACGTTTCAGGGGACCAGAATGAAACGCCTTCGGAAGTGAGAAGGGCGCTATTTCGACTGAGGTATATATAGTACAGGGTCGAGATGGCAGCAGAAATGCCGAGTGCAAGGAGGACATGGCGAAGTGTGATTCGGTGTTGACGGAGGTGGAGCGAAGGAAGGAGATTGGCAGGAGCAATGTAGTGGAGGAGGTTGCTCAGAGCAGCCATGGTGGGTGTAGCAGGCCAACCTCCCAGGATCGGGCTGGAGTGAGAACGGAACCATCCGTAAGGCCGTGAGGAAGTCAGGTCCACCCTGCTACGATCTCCGAGTCAACGCTATACGGTATCTCTTCGTTCGAAAACGCCCCACGCAGGCTTCTCATGCAGTTGGATTTGGACGACTTCGCGCACCGTTGCCATGGTGGCAACATGATTTCGACCGCTTTCAGTCCATCATTTTCAGTCCAGATTTCTGAGCTGTTACTTTCTCATTCGTTCAATCATGTCTGCTACTCAAATTTACTCTCCTAAGCAAGTTGAAAGTATCGTCTGTTTACGTTCCCTTGGTGTACGAAGGGCCTTGACAAGACACTCTAGTTGTTTGACTACTCACACTTATCTTGATGCAGTCACTTTGTCATGTTTCAAGCAAGCTGCGTGGTTGATGGGTTTAGCCTTTGAGGAGACAGGGCCGCCGGTTGCGGAGTATAGTCAGGTATATTTTTGTCCCATCTTTCGATCTGACGCCAATTGCTCACGCGATTGCGTTTGCATACACTGTCCACCTGGTATCCACCAACATAGTTCGCAGTCCCTTCTGCAGCGATGCGGGCAAGTCAGTGAGACATACAATATCTATTAGCGAGATCTGGGACGTCCATCCCCGTTTATGTTTGCTTCACCTTCAAATCATGCGCGGGATAGTTTCGAGCGAAAGTAGGTACCATTACTAGTAGGAGCAAGTAGACAACTGAGAATGCCCCAAGGAAAGAAGGACATGAATGCACGGGTTCACTCAGCAATCAACCTCGCAGTCGATCGTACTATGACGATTCATCATGTGTACGGATGAGCACATGTTGCATTCACAAGCAGGCGAGCATTGTCCATGTATCACACCGGTAAATTTCCCGCGGGCCGGGCGTGTGTACAAAATCTCTGGAGTTCATCGGAAACATCAGTAGTCCATCGCTGCCATATGACGGTGGTCCAATTTCGTTCAGTAATCATCTCACTGAATCACATAGATACATCCCAGTTCCCATACTCGGTCGGACCTTGGGGCCATGATTCTTTCTTCGTTCCGATTACAGCATGTCGAATAATATAAGTACCACCGCCGAAAAACTATCATGGATTTCTTATCCTCAACCGTACATTGTGGCTGGACAATGGACACCGATTCATTCGACCGAGGCAAGCATGTTGGGGATTCGCTTTTGGAATCCAGGTCAGATCAAAGTACTGCCGGCGGCAAATGGCAGGTTTGTAATCGCTGGCTCATTCAGCTGGGCCTCTTCTTGCACATCTTCCTCGTTATTATACAACTCGTCCTTCTCATGATTGCCACATGTCACCATCCAGAACATCGTATCACAATCCCAACTGCCAATTATGAAATCACAATTGGATTGAGTGGGGGACTTCAGGCATTTTATACGGTATGTCAAGTAAATCATGGAAATTATAACTGCATTCAGACTTCGAGCATGAACTGCTAGATTTACACCACTTTACTAGTCTTCCTTACAGAAGGCTTGATGCTGTCGACGGCTCTGTCTGGTCCGGTGAAGCTAACACGAGTTCATGACATATGTGGGGCGTGGGGTGGACTGGGTGCCGCGCTGAAACCATCAGGGAACAAGCTAAAGTCTCTTCATCAATACTCTCAGTCACTCTGGTGCTGCTACACATTATCGGTGCCTCGGTACTCCATGTGACCTCGTCCACCTTGATGAATTTCCAACCATTCAATGCGACAGTGACACGAACGGTGCCAGCACTAGCAACCTGGCCGGATCCCATTAGCGAATTCACATCCTCAGGATGGGAGTATGCGGCAGCCTCCCTTTCCTCGTACATGCAAAACTTGTTTGGTGATACAACCCCGGGATTGGTCAACAGTACACTGTATGACGTACCCTTGACTTCTTTTCTCGATGCCACGATCAACGCCACTACGGTGAATTCACATTGTGGCTTGCTTACAAATCTCTCACTGGGATCCGACGATGGCATTAGAAGCATCAATGTGTCTATGACAGGCTTAGAACCTTTGAACTTCGAGGATTTTAATCCACCATGTAAGACTCTTCATTGAAATGACGAATTCTCAGAGCTCATTCCGAACGACAGTGTCTAACGAAGTTTGGTTTACCTTTCCCAACGGTGTCAGCTTTGCTCCCCTTCCAAGTATCGCAATGATCTAACCAGTCTTGGTCCCAGCTTGCACAGCCTTTTATCACCTATCTTGTCTCGGCTGCAATCGAAGCTGACGAGTCTGTCGGCAGTGATAGCTATATCTACATCAATGGAACATTTTCGCCACCAGGTAGGTCGCACATAATGACCCAGGCCGGCTAAATAAACTGTACACACATCTTGTCCACAGGCGGCGTTGCGCAGAATTTTACAACAAAAATATATCTCATTGCTTGTTACTTTGACACAACAAGTGTCACAGGGTCCTCGAGCACTTTGCTTGCCTCGGGCGAGCGGCAAACAAATGTCACTTCAAGTTGGCCCATATTTTCGCCTGGTGGTGACACGAATCTCACTCTTGCAGTAAGCTGACTATTCTAAACCGACAATTTATGATCCTGAATTTACTGATGGGAACAGATTTTCTCTGGGATGGTTGATGGCAGCACTGGCAACCTCCCACGATCTCCCCATTGTTTGCCTGTCATGGAAGAGCCATACTGGCAAAACATGACTACATTTGATTCGTACGCCATGAGCTCTCCTCAAGTCCTACCATCTGGCTAACAAATACTGTAGCTACATGACGTCTGCTTTAGGGATTGGTTTATCACCATGTGGTGCGACATCTATCGAACAGTATACCGGAACTCCATACCTGTTGACTAAGGATCATCTGGAGAAGGTTACTTCCCAAATCGCTGCTGAATTCGTGTGGTTAGGTACGTATACGAAGTAAATACATCTGGTTCGTCTCACAAATTCGCGCAGCTGGACAACTGGGGAAAACCGGGGGAGGTTTTGACAGGCAAGCAGAAGAAGTTCAAATCACGGAGTATGTGCTAACATGGCAATTGAATGTATGTTGAAGTTCAGTGCCTGGCCTGTTTGATATTGACGGGTTATACTGCTTTGTTCATAGATCAATCTTTTACCAGTGAGTTGTCAACACCTTCGTGAGAAGTCAGTCTCATTTCGAAAAGGCCATATTTTCCTTTTGTGCATCACTCGTCCTGTGTATCATCGCGATCTGCGTGGCTCGGAGCCGTAATAGCCAGCATGCGATCTCACCTACTACCGGCGTCCTGGAAGTAATGTGGTTCGGGTCACGTTCAAGATTCCTCCGTGATCGTATGCGCAGAATTTCTAAGCCGTCGTTGGATGCGCTACGAGCTGCATCTATTTTCGAAATGGTTTTGTGGACACGCTCTCCTTACTATGGGTGGTCCCCGGATCAAAAATTCTGCGACTTTTACGCGCCAGTTCCGTTCTGCGAAATGGAAGATCATGAATCTCTTGAGACTTTCAAAAATGGTCAGTATTCTAGTACAGATATAAACATCATCTGACAGCTTATTGCACAAGAATATGATGAGAAGTCGAACTCCGGTCTGCATGCTGGTCGGCCGGGTTCTCGTACTCGCAGTCGCCGATGGTGTTATGTTCTTCATATCACACTCGTATCCCTGCATCTCGTGCTTCTCTCGCTCTTGATCCGCCATCCAGAACACTCCGTCGTCATTCCATTTGAAACCACCACGTGGACAGTCGGCCTAAGCGCTTTCCTGCAAGCAATTTACACGGTGTGTCAAATATCGTCGTATCGTGTTGTGACTAGGTATTCACACCTACATAGATCTATTCCGCAGTCTTGATCTTTGTTTTTCAGCGCCTTTCGCTCTATAAGATAATTAGCGAGTGTCGAAAATTGACCACTGTGCACGATATATCTGGCGCATGGACTGGCATTGGGGCAGCGATCCGCACCCTCTGGAAACAGCGGAAAGTAGCCTCTTCCCCTCTGGAAGTATTGGCTATTGTCGTATATTTCGCTTCGATGGTGGTCCTTCACGTCGCCTCTTCTTCCATAATGCAATGGCAAGCATTTGATAACAGCGTGCCCGTTGGCACTTTTCAGTCCAATTTGGCCTTGCCCAACAACGCCGTGAATATCAGCCAATTAGAATGGGCCAATATTTCTCCTGTTGCATGCTCGACAGGCCAAGACTCGAACTTGTCTACGTATGGGTTATCCAATGGTACTATATACGACATGCCACAAGTTCCGGTGAATAACACAGTTTCGGATGCAATCATCAGTGCGACGACCTTTGACGTCAAATGTGGCCTCGTACCCAATATTACACTCCTTTCTGATGAACTTGTATATCCCATTCCTGGACTTCCTGTGCAATATCAGACAGGCATGGGACGGTATCAAATTGGGTTCTCTCTCGATGGAACGGGCAACAATACTCTTCTCGGACCCCCAACGTGTGAGTTACTAGTACAGCCACCTTGCATCATGACAGTCCTTTTTGACGTTCTCATAGGGAAGGATCTCCTTATTAGGATTGATGGTCAGGTAGATAAGATCCACCCTGTCTGGGCTTTCTTAAAAACTTCTCCGAGTCTGACGCTTTCACAGTGTGCAGACTGTGCTCAGACGCTATTCTACGTGATGACAACTGCAATTGACGTGGATGAGTCTGTCCATGACCCTGTGGCTCTCAACCTAAATTGGACATATGTATCACCCTCAGGTATGATCCCGGAATCTTGTTGTTGTCGACCATACGCTGAAGCCGAACAAAAGGAGCAAACCCTCAGAACTCGACGACAGTGACATACATCGCAGCATGCTCAATCAGTACAAATACTGTTCCAACAATGCTGAACCTCCAGGAGAAAACCCTCGTTACGCCACTAGTTCAAACTGACCTGCCCACAAGCACATCTTGGTCAGTCTGGTCGCCGCTCCCTGCGACAAATCTCAGCGTTGGAGTACGTTTCTATTGCACTCCGTACTTTCGAGAGAGCTTATATGGACATAATCATGGATCCAGATGGTGACTGCTCTCTCGCAGTTCTATATGGCTTACGATGGTTCTCTTGGAAATTCTTCCGCGTTTTATTCCACAACTATGGACAAGTGAGTGCCTTTTAGTTTTTCCCAGTCCCAGCATCCGCAGGTTCAACACTTCGGCTGAGAGACTAACCACGGAACCTTTTACTTAACAGCTACATAATGGCCTTAGTGGGGCTGAGCTGGACGGCTGCAGAGGGTACTGCTGCCACTCATTCAAGCGCCGATCCTTCGGCTTTTCTTACCCCAGCGCAGTTAGAAAATGCCATTAGCCAAACTGCGGCAAGATTCCTATGGCTTGGTAAGTCTTTCCTTCATTTCTTTTTTGAATTTTTGGACGGTAGGACGTCTCTTTTTAGCCGGTCAACTTGGAGAAAGTAACGGGGGTTTTAATCGCACTGTTAGCGAGAGCCCAGCGTTTCAAAATTTACTACAATGGCGTTTGAATGTACGTCCGAGTCCGCATCCTCCTGGCTCTCATTCTTACAAGCGTGACCATGGCGCACTTGGTCACCACATACTAGGTCAATACAGTACCGGCACGTTATGTTTGCCTTCTTCCCCGACAATGATAGACACTCATACCACTGTGGCCGTCCGTCGTCGGTCTCTGGCACAAGCGTTTTAGAATCCCTCTGGCTCGAAGCCAACTCGGAAGTCCTGCATTCCCGTCTGCAGGCTGTCAAGGAGCCTCATCCAGATGAGCTAAGAGAAGCAGGCATGTTTGATATCTGTCTTGAAGATGTCGCGGGTTGTACTTCACGCCAGGCGTCTGTGTTGGAAGGGGCCACGCTGAACTCGGACGTAGATGATGCAAATCCCATACGAATGATGGCCTGAGATTCATGACTAGCTTTCGGTCTTTGGGCGAATCTAGAAGTCAGATACTTAAACTTGTAGCACTGGGAAACATTGATAATCTGTGGCAGTGTCATCCCTTTTCCCACTCGCACTTGTTTACGTAAGTACCTCGAATCCTCCGAGTCCTCGCATAGACTACAAAGCCACCTCCACCCGAGGGTAACACTCAAGCTCCCCAGGCCAGAAGGCCGGATAACGTATAGCCACCTGCAGGAATGCAACCTATTACTTTCAACCCAACGCTAGTGTTGTCGCATGCTTTTCACAAAGGTCTGTAGTCACCCAGTCACTGTGACTCAAGCGTTCAGCATTTACGTGTGTGGTGCCCCATTCCTCCGACCATCTTAGGTTATCAGGCTCCACTCTAACGGATTGTTAACTGTTTCTGAGTCGTGGAGCAGCCATGGTGTAGCAGGCCAACCTCCCAGGGTCCAGCTGGAGCGAGAACGTAAGGCCAGGCCCGGTGACCCTCCTACGATCTCCGAGTCAATGCCATACCTTGTCTCTGAGTGTCCCTTCCTTCAAAAACGTCCCACGCAGGCTTCCCAAAGTTCCCATGCAGCTTGGTCCGAACGACCTAGCGCACCATTGCCACGGTAGCAACAAGATTTCGAGTCTTCGACCGCTTTCAGTCCTAATTTCTGAACCGTTGACATGCATACCGGTTCTCTCCCGTTTGTTCAATCATGTCCGCTACTCAAATTTACAGTTGAAAGTATTGTCTGTTTCACGTTCCCTTGGTATACGAAGGACCTTGACAAGACGCTCTAGTTATTTGACTACTCACGCTTGATGCAGTCACTAATTCGTGGAGTACCCTGTCATGCCGCAGCGTGTTGTGAAATTCCTCTGTTTCCGAGTCTGATGGGCAGCATTCTCGTTTCAGGACGTGATTGAGGAAGGCAAATCATCGTGCTTGAAGGTGAGCTAGTTGTGGATTGAAGAAAAGCCCCCCTACCAAGTTATCCACGTACGTTTCCGTCAAATTTCTCTCCTTGATATGTAACCTGGCTTCCAACTCGGATTAATAGATGACTCAAAGGTAATTGTCACTTAGTACTACTCACACTAATGCCCACTTTGATTGCTGTGTTACTGCTTCCCCTAGCCTAAGTAAGAGTGCCTTCACCTCCCCCCATCATGCCATTCAACCACGATTTCTCTTCAAGTTTGGATTTTGTACTTCCGCCTCTTCTGTGCAGCCTGAGTACAGCATGACGATCGTCCTTCCACTTTGACGACGAGGTGAGTGCTTTCCCTACACTTTTGTAGGTGTGCTGACTTCTTCCTAGCTGAGCAGGCACCATAGTGCAGCGTAACCTAGATTATAATTCAGTGTGAGGTGGCCCCCAGGTGCGAGTGGTGCGATACCGACTGACTACGACATGCGAGACTAACATACGGGGCCGCCACCCACTGCGCCAGGACCCCCGGCACCACTTAGCGTTGGCTCCTGCCAACCACGAAGCCCACCGGGTACAACATACACTATCGTAACAATATCAGCGACGATGTGACCTTGCAATGCCACTCTCACTACGTCGCAACAACGGCATCGATGTGCCAAGGCTTGGACACACCCACGTCAGTTCGGACACCATGGGCCCCTGGCGCAGTCCTCCCTCCAACCTTTCCCATCTGGTCCCAGTCAATTGTGACTGACCTTTGGATGCTAATCTCACCCAGGTCATGGTACGCTTGTAGGATAAAAATGATGTGAAGTGTGATATATGCGTCCGTGATAATTGACAATGCGACAAGCATTGTTTGACACGTGAGCCTGCCAAGGAAATCCTATGAAGTAGATCGAAAGATAGGCGAAGTACTGGTTTGGATGTTCCCACAGAGCGATCAAACTGTCGTGAACCGTCGTATGCGAGGGAAGACGAAAACCGCAAGAGTTCGGGCGGCTACGTCTTAAGAGATCCGTGTTCAGGCCACTAATAAGGGCTTTGTTGAGCTGCCATCTGTAGGTGGGTCGAAACAGTGAAAAGTCCCACTTTCAGTTGAGATCTGGCAGGGATCCTCACCGGATGGGATAGAGATTGATGCCTTACATAAGTGCCAGCTATGGCTTGGGAAGCAAAACAGTCGCCGGGTCGGACTTCAGCGCTTTGGTGACGGCGACGGGCACTGACGGCACATCACTCAGATAATCATACGGAGACACGTCGGAAGCGTCGCTTTCTCCGGACCATGGGCACTCTCCCCCGTCACTTTCCCCCTCATCCTTAGGTTATGTAACCACCCTGGAGCCCAACACCTGAGGCAAATAAAGGACAAGTCGGAGTGATGTTCCATTTCCACCACAGTTCATCACCATGTTAGCTTATTTCTCTCTAAATCGTCGACCGTTTAACAGAGCATTCTCGACCGTTCCGCAGGGTGATGAGATTCCCCTGTCTCGAATAGACACAACACTCCCGTTCCAGGAGCCTAGGCCGGTTGACTAAGGTACGGATAACGCTTGAGGCTGGTTTCGAAACTCAGTTTGGCTGTCTTTAGATGATAGCACCGGCACGCAAGAGATTCATGGCCATCTT
Source organism: Chiua aff. virens (assembly GCA_038094695.1). Classification (NCBI taxonomy): domain Eukaryota; kingdom Fungi; phylum Basidiomycota; class Agaricomycetes; order Boletales; family Boletaceae; genus Chiua; species Chiua aff. virens. The sequence goes on along the minus strand of JBBPUM010000343.1, from coordinate 10,103 downwards.
TACTTTCTTTGCTACCTCCTGCATGCCTTCCTTATCGTTATTCATCTCTTCCTTGCGGTCGTCGCACATTATCACCCGGAGCACTGGCATCATATCGTTATTTCAACTGCTAGTAAGGCTTTTACCGTCGGATTGAGCAGTGGACTGCAAGCATTCTATACTGTATGTATCATATGGAATGAAACTCAGGAATTTACTCTGAAGGTTCGCACTAGCTTTATGTAGCCCTGTTGGTCTTTGTCACACAGCGCTTGATGCTTTCAACTGTTTTTTCTGGCCCAACCAAGCTGACACAAGTCCACGATATATGCGGGGCTTGGTGTAGACTTGGTGCTGCACTAAATACTCTCTGGCAGCAAACAAAAGTCGCCTCGTCAATATTCTCAATTACTCTGGTGAGAGTATATTTCATTGGCGTCTGGGTACTTCATGTGGCGTCGTCCACCATGATGCAGTTTCAGTCGTTCAACCAATCCATGGTTAGCACGGTCTCAGCACTGCCCCCGCCATGCTGAATTTGCAGGAGCGCAAGCTTGTTCAGCAACCGAATCAAACTGACTTATCTACGAGTACATCTTCAAGTTTGTCTGTCTGGTCGCCGGCCACAGCGACAAATCTCAATGTTGGTGTGTGTTCTCATTGGACCCTGCACTTTGATGCCATCTCATGTATGGATATTATCACACAGACGTTAACTGCTTTCTCGCAGTCACAGCCTGAAGGTGCATATATCCTTATATGACCTACATCACATCTATGGACAGATGATTGTTGGTCATTGCATCACCGCTTCAAAGTTGTTATTGAGAAACTGGCCACCAAAAAACCGAACAGTTACTTCATGACCTTACTTGGATTGAGCGTGTCGGCTTTTTCTAGTATTCAAATCCAATCCAGCGCGAATCCTTCTGTGAAGCTTACTCCTACTCAACTGGAAAACGTTCTTAGTCAGACTGCTGCAAGGTTCATGTGGTTTGTTAGGTCTGCTTATCTTTTTAGCTGAAATTGTAATGAATCCCTGAGCTTTTACTCTCTTAACATTCGCATTTCATCTCCAGCGGGTCAACTCGATGGGGACAACGGGGGTTTTAACCACGTGATTGGCCAAAGCCCAGCAACTCAAGTAGCAGTGCAATATCGTTTAAATGTGTGTCTTTCCTCCTTTACTTTGCTCTCTTCCGCACTCTATCCCACCATTCACATATTTGTATCGTGCCTGAGTTGCAATGCACAGATCAACACGATACCGGTACGTGCTTCCTTTTTCCCTGGTAACGATCCATATCTCATGTTACTCTATGACCTCTACCCTTGACACAAAAAGGTCGTTTTTGCCTCTGCAACGTCCTTTGTTACCCTCGTAGTGGCAATTCTTATCCTTGGTACAAAACCCATCAAACAAAGCACATCATCGGTCTCTGGCATGAGCGCTCTTGAGTCTCTCTAGCTTGAAGCCAACTCGGAAGAAATTCATACTCGTCTGCAAGCAATCGATGAACCCAATCCAGACAAGTTGAGAGAGGCGGGAATGTTTTCCATCCGTCTTATGGATGTTAAGCCCGGGCATTCACTGCGGACATCTGAATCAGAGGAGTCCTCGTTGGTTCACAACTCGGAAAATGACATTCATGACGGCATAGGGGACCTATGCAGGGTTGTCTCACTTGGATAACTCTTTGGTATCTCTCTTGAAAATTTAGTACTGTTGCCGGTGGCTTTGAAGGGCACATAATACTAGTGTGAGCTACCGTTGTTTATAGATGTCCACCTCGATATGACATGATCCAGCACCACACGCTCCATAAAATAGGTATTTACTGTATCTAATGTTCGTCTACTGTCTGATTCAATGGTCGTTCATTGTCACACTATCTCCCAAAAAACCTCCAAGTCTGGCGTTGTCTACTGCTGCATTGAGCGGACAAAGGCAGATCTGCAACTCCCTGAGCCTCAACAATTTCTTCATCAAAATCGTGTCGACTTCGTTTTACGTGATTGGTACATAACCACTAGTGTAAGAGGACAGTATCAAAGAGAAGCATCGAAACGGTAATGCGAGACTCTTCTGTAGAACATTCCTTCATTCGCTCCAAGTCAAGGTACGAATTTACCCGTCAATTTGCCACGAATTTAATTCCATCATATCAGCTACGCGATGGCAGTGAGAGTCACACTGAACGTCATTAAAAGATTGACAGCCTGTCCCGTGAGTATTGTATTAATCAATCCCAGGCGAAGCATGGGCACTAGTATTAACTGGCAAGGCCCATGATGCCAAAGAAAAAAGGCCTGGAACTGATACCCTCAGGTGGCTGTTGCCTACAACAAATCTCGGACGGGCTTGGACTTGAGTCGGGTACTGGTATGCTTCCAACCACGGTGGGAACTTGACTTGAACCGTGGGAAAGTAATTTCATCCAGGTTCACTGGCGCAGTTATCCCTAGTATTCGCACACCCCAGAGTCACCGCCAATGGAGAGCACGCGACCCTGGAGGTTGTCAGAGGTCATAGCAACACTGTAACCTGTGTCTGTAAAGGGAAAGTAGTCTAAGGGGCAGCCTGGTAGGTGTTTAGCGCTTTGCATTCATGTTAACGGAGTTGGGATCGGCACGGGAAGATCCTGAGAGAGGGCCAAACCAGCGAGGTCAGTCCCTGGTACCATGATGACTGCGACCTTTGAAATCCCCCTCGAAGTTGCCGTATCGACAGTATCGTCGGACCAATGCTGCAGTGGCCAAGATTCTACGACTGCAAATACCTAGCAGGTGACTAAAAAAATGCATACAGGTAAAAAGTTTTGTATCGTCGCTTAGCACGTCCCGTCACGGTATCCGTCGCCACTCTGTGAGTGTTATCATCCAGGTGATCGACCTCACTAGCCACGCACGCGTGTGCAAGGACCATAATATAACTGTTCGTTGCCCAAAGTTACGTACAGATTCCCAATGAATATAACCCTCTTCTCCTGCTCAGTTTCCCATATTTTCAACTATGTCTGCCAACTCGCACTCCCGTGCAAAGTATCGTCACTTTCGTGAAGGATCCTTATTTTTTCAAGACACTGACATTCCCTTGTCTGAAATGAACACGACACTCCAACTGCCACAAGATTTGCTTGACCATGGTTGGTAATATTGGGGGCATCGTCTTCATCACTCATACCAAACTTCCTTAGACAACCAAAGCAAGCAGGACTTGATTGATCAAGGTAGAGATCACGAGACCTAGGGTCTACTAAATGGCAACTCAGTTCAACTGGACCAGATAACAGCGTTGATGGCAGGCAGGAGGTTCAAGTTGGTAACCACCATTACTTTCTGTGCTACCTCCTCCACATCTTCCTTGTCGCTATTCACCTTGTACTCGCGATCCTTTCATGTTACCACCCGGAACATCGTATCGTCATTCCGTCAGATAGTGACCCTTTCACTGCTGGATTACGTGCTGGACTACAGGCATTCTACACGGTACGTCATGCAAGAAAAGGATCTTGGGCGTCCATTTAATTCTAATGTATAAATCCCTAGATTTATACAGCCCTGCTGGTCGTCATCACACAACGATTAACTCTGTCGAGTGTTTTCTTTGGTCCAACGAAGCTGGTACAGATTCATGACATATGTGGGGCTTGGTGTGGACTCGGTGCTGCTCTGAGTGCTCTTTGGCAGCAAACAAAAGTTGCTTCATCGATCTTTTCAATCAGTCTGGTGGCTGCATATTTTGTCGGGATCTCGGTGCTTCACGTGGCATCGTCCACCATGATGCAATTTCAGCCATTCAATGCAACCATAACTGGGAAAGTCTTGGCGGTTGCAACCTGGCCTGACCCACTCAGTGACTTTACTTCCTCGGAACTAGCATGGGAATTTGCAGCGTTTTCCCTTTCGCCATACATGCAAAACTTGTACCCTAATGGAACCCAAGGATTGGTGAACAACACGCTGTATGACGTGCCAGTTTCATCTTTCGTCGATGCCACAGTTAGCGCGACTACATTGAACGCACATTGTGGCTTATTTACAAATCTTTCAGTTGAAAATGAGGGGGATCAGATTTTCCTCACTGCATCAACAATAAACGAGACTCTCTCAATCCAGGTATATGACCCACCATGTAAGATATTTCATTGATATGACGGATACCTGAGACTCACGTCTAGTGACACCATGACAGTGCCTAACGAGGTTTGGTTCCCACATAACAGTGTGAGTTTTTGTTCTTTCCACTGGAGTTATGTATGAATCCTAGCCTTCTGTAGTTTCAAGTTGCACAGCCATTTATCCCATATATTGTCTCTGTGGCAATCGAATCCAATGAGTCAGCCAACAAAAACTATTATGCTTACTTCAACGGAACATTTTCTCCATCTGGTAGGTGTTCGTGATTATTCAAGTTGAGGCCTGTAGTAACTGTATCCCACATCTTGCAGGTGGTGTGGTCCAAAACTTTACAACGAAGATATATCTTGTTGGCTGCACCTTGGACACGACAGCTAGCAACTTAAATCTCACCATAGGAGGATCCCCCAGCATCTTGCCCCCAAGTGAGCAGCCAGAAAGTACTACTTGGCCTGAGTTTTTGCCTGGTGGCAATGCAGACCTCACTACTGCCGTATGTTTCTCCCACTTCTGTTATCAATCACAACAAGTTGAATGGTATGCAGATCATGTCTGCAATGATGGATGAGTCTTCCGATCTTCCACAGTCCCCCTATTGTCAGCCTACTATCAATAGTACCATATCGTCCCCACTGCCAGTGTACTGGCAACCCATAACCACCTTTGATGCGTGTGTACAAAACTCTCTGATGAACATTTAACATTCGGTTAACAAACCTCTAGATATATGATATCTTCTTTAGGGATTGATGTACCATCATGCGACAATACATCTCTTGAGCAGTACACTGGGACCCCCTATCGGTTGACTAGAGACAAGATAGAGAATCTTGTCTCCTATATTGCTGCCCAATTCGTGTGGACAGGTAGAGTCACTCTTGAAAATGCACATCCGGAAACTTTTAACAGACTTACATAGCTGGACGTCTGGGAGCAGTTGGAGGGGGCTTCGACAGGCAAGCAGGAAGTGCTGAAATTATGGGATATGCAATAAAATGGCAATTAAATGTATGTTGATATATAATAATTCTGAGCATGATAATACTGATACCTCGTCTATAGATCAACCTTCTGTCGGTGAGTTGACAGTGACTTCAAGCTGGTGATGGGCTATTCATAATTTTATCTAGGTTATATCTGCTCTCTCCGCATCAGTTTTCCTTTGCATTCTTGTGGTCTGCATGCTTTGGAGCAGAAATAATCATTGGCGACAGATCATACATGCCGCTGGCCCTCTAGAAATCATGTGGTTTGGTTCACGCTCAGCATCCCTACGTGATCACCTGGGTGGTATCTGTGACCTATCTGTGGATGCTCTACGAATCTCATCCATATCTGAAACAGTTTCAAGCCAGAGTCTAGGCTGTTTGTGCACGTAGACCAAGAAGGCAATCACAGCAACCTCGACAATAGTGTGGATATTTACAACGAGCTGAACCCTACTCCGCTAGAGTACGCTAAAAATATTCAACCAGATTTGCACCGTGACAGCGTACAACCTCATAGCACCGAGTACAAGACTCACGGTCATCGCCAATGTTGCTATGCACTTCATATTGCACTTGTGTTCCTACATATTGTCCTTCTTTTATTATTGATTCGCCACCCAGAGCACCATATCGTCATTCCTCTTGAAACTACCGCTTGGACGACCGGTCTGAGTGCTCTACTGCAAGCATTTTACACTGTATGTCAATATTATCCTGCACAGTATGGTTTTCGAGTTTATGCCTAAACAGTTCTACTCTGCTCTCTTGGTCTTCATTTTACAATGCCTTGTGTTATCCATGATGGTCCGCGAGCGTCGAAAACTGACCACCATACATGATGTATCTGGCGCGTGGACTGGCATTGGTGCAGCAATGCTCATCCTCTGGCGACAACGAAAACTTGCTTCATCACCTCGGGAAGTATTCACTGTTGTTGCATATCTCACTTCGATGCTGGTGCTTCACATCGCTGCATCATCCATAATACAATGGCAATCTTTTGACAGTCGCCTACCTTTTGGTGCTCAAACTCTCCAGTCAAACTTGGCCTTACCTGATAGCACGGTGAATCTCAGCTCATTGCAATGGACAGAGATATCTTTCCTCGCCTTTTCAACAGGCGCAGACTCAAACCTGTCTACATATGGGTTATTCAATAATACTCTCTACGACACTCCTCTGGTTCCAGAATATCCCACAGCTTCGGAGGCAATGGTCAACATGACAACACCTTACGTGCAATGTGGCCTAGTACCCAATGTCACGCTTCTTTCCAGCACTATGAACCCAGATGGCTCCATTGCAGAGTTGCAGATCGGGTTCTCGCTGTCCGGAAACAAGACTGGTAGTCTTCAGACATTAGGACTAGGTGAGCTGCCACTCACAAGTTTAGCTGCTTCATAACCCTGGTCCCTTACAGACATTGTTACAGATCAGACTCCTCTTCATAGGATTGATGGTCAGGTATACTATTCTGTTCCTTAATGGACAACTTCAATCCCAGTCTGACGCTTGTTCAGTGCGCAGACTGCCCTCAGACGTTATTTTACATGATCACGACTCCCATGACTCCCCTTAATGTCGATGACTCTGTTCGCGATCCGGTGGCTCTCGAGCTGAATTGGACTTACAACTCCCCTTCAGGTATGGGCCCCTCTATTACTATTGTTGGCATCCGCATTTTTACACTGAACCAATAAAAGACAAGACTTATATCGCAGGGTGCTCAATCAACCTAACAAGTCCTGTCCAGGCCACGCTGAATTTAACAGGGCAAAAACTTATTCTGCCATTAAATCAAGCTCTGGGTGACCCATCCCCAAACACATCTTGGTCGGTATGGTCGCCAACTGATGCAACGGATATGAGTCTTGGAGTATGTTTACATTGCGTCCCATAATTTTCCACGAGCTCAGAGTCAGCGCACTCCACTATGTCATTGCACACAGATGGTCATCGCTTTTGCATCCACGGACGAGATTTACAGCGCCTATACTTCACAATTCGGCGCTTCACTCGTTTTGGGAAGTTTCATGGACAGGTGAGCAGCATTTCCCGCATTCAAGCTACGGCCTTCGCATGCTGCAACACTTGAATAAGAACTTAGTACTGATGGAATATTGATCAGCTACTTGATGAAGCTGCTCGGGTCGAACTGGACGACTGCAGCGACTAGTACTTTGGATCCTTCTCTTGCCCTAACGCTTACCCCCACCCAATTGGAAAATGCTATCAGCCAGACTGTAGCAAGGCTCGTATGGATCGGTAGGCTCTCTGTTTCATATAGAATGATTATAACTAAAGATATCCATGCTTCATTTTCAGCGGGTCAACTCGGTATGAGTAACGGGGGTTTTGATCGCGGCTTAAGCGAGAGCCCAGTGACTCAATACGTGGTGCAATATCGTCTAAACGTGCGTGGAATTTGTTTCCTTTGTCCTGCACTGATTCTCACTCTGTTCCGGGAACCACACATGCGTACTATGCCGGGGCTTCCACGCACAGATAAACACAACCGCTGTATGTCATTACTTCCTTTTTTTTCGAGAACGCTGCATATCACCTTACCCTATGTGAACTATCCCTTTTTGGGTAAAAATAGGTCATTTTCGCTTCTACAGCATCCGTCGTCGCCCTTGCCATAGCAATATTGATACTCAAGAGAAACCCTATCCAAGAAGGGTCATCGTCACAGTCGGTCTCTGGCATGAGTGTTCTAGAGTCCCTCTGGCTCGAAGCTAACTCGGAAGAGATCCATGCACGTTTGCGGATGGTCGATGAACCCGATACAGACAAGTTGAGGAAAGCAGGAATGTTTGATATCTGTCTTGGGGATATCAAGGCAGGACGTTCGTGGCAGGCTTCCAAGTCCGAGTCAGAAGCGGGCCCATTGATCGACAACTCGGAAAATAACTATCTTGACGCCAGTATGGAGGATCCATGAATAGGTGTTGGATTTTGTCGGACCTTAGGTATTTTCCTTGAGGGCACCATTGTTGGATCTGGGGTAGTACATACATACATAGCAGCTAGCCATGTTAAACCCACGGCCAGTTTTATGTGACTTGCCTCATTTTCTAATATGGTGTTTGTTCAAGTTCTCTCAGGCTCAGACCGGTCACTTCGAGCAGAACATGACCAAAAGCAAGGACGTTCGACATTCATCTTGGGGACTCGAGGCTGGCTGCCATGGAGGAATTTGACTCGGAAGAGATTATGTTGATTTGTAAGTGGGAAAAGGTTATCCGCAACGGCATGAGTCATGGGGGAAGCTATCATGTTGATTAATAAGTTAGGACAGGATATCCATGACTGCACGGAGGGAGTCATGACCGGTCCCTTTCTTGCTCTCTCTCCCTCTCTCCCCCCTGCCACTCCAATTGAGCGGTATTCAAGATGAAGGAGTTCACCCAGATGAAATCATACGGCACAAGTACAATCCATATATAAGCACACAATCACAGCGGTGTTAAGTAACTTGGTAGAGTCAGCCTACATATTGTTGATGGACGGGAGTCGACCTAACTGCCGGAAAATAGGTCACGACTGGTTCATTGCCATATCCCAAAAGTCTTTTTCAAGACCGATACCCCTCTCCCAAATGGCCAACCACTCTGCGTACCGAGCGGGCGAAGGCGGATCTTCAGCTGCCCGAGCCTCGATGGTTTCTTCAACCGAACATGCGTCAATCTTGTTTCAATCACACAGCTAAGAGATAGCACCAAGACTCACCAAGCGCAGTCGAAACGGCCTTCTGAAAGTCTCCACCCGAATAGTCTTCCATCCACTTGAGATACGGATTTCCTTGCCAATTGACCCACGAGTTTGGTTTGGCAGCTTCTTTTTTGAGCCATAGACCGACTTCGCCGTATCCTAGGACGCATGCAGCGAGCGCCATCAAGAGGTTCGATGTATCCCCTAGATGACATAGTTGACGCGTTCGTTCGTTGGTCTGACTTGGTGAAGAACCGCACCTCGTACACCGGTATCAATGAGGAAGGCACCATATGCCATTGTTGCGGGGGACTCGGGCGTCGATTCCAATTCTTCTAGGGTGACACCGAACTGGCCACAGAATGAAATGTGCATCGTACTTTCCGTTGCGATATGCAGCACAATCTGAGCCGCCGCAGAAATCCCCTTGAAATCGTGGGACTTGGCTGCCAACAATCTATATGCGATTTCAATACGATTCATTGGAAGATCGAGAACAGAATTACCCATAGGCTCTTGCGTAGTACTTCAAGTATAGGTAATCCTGCCTGACAACAGAAGATGGGTCAACACCGGAAAATATGGCGAATGGAAGTATACATACTTGATAAAGTGAATGAAGGACGCTCTGTCTAGCGTGCCTTTGCCGAGCTGAACGACGAAATCGTGCTGCACGTATGCTTTCCATAGGCTCGCTGTGGTCTGAATAAACCTGTGTATCAATGGGTATGGGTGTCCTGGTGTCCAACTACAGAAAATTGACAATTAGACTGAGGTGGAGATAAGTGCCCGGTACGCTCACGGTCGAACGCTACACTTCATAACCGAGTGTAGATGGTTCAAAGGGCCATATCCTCTTCCGATGGATGGAGCAGTCTCTATCCCAAGATGCGTGAACGCAGTCGCCTGTGCCACGGCCTCTTCCACTGCGATGCCACTTGCAAGTGCACACGCAAGGGCCGCACTGAGCGTACACCCAGTCCCGTGGGTATTTTTCGACTCCAGGCGCGGTCGAGGGTATAGTGTGATGGTCTTGACGCCACGCTGACAAAGCACGTCGACGACGAGATCCGTGATCACTGGCGTCTTGCCGTTTTGGAGGACCTCCATATTCTCGCCAAGCAGAAATGCAGGCTTGACGTCCACCGTGACACCGTCTGGTATTTTCAGACTGCGAATATCGTCCTCCGAAGCGACAATATGTCCACCCTTGAGCAATACCGATTCGGGCCCAAGCGTCAGCAGATCCTGTGCTGCCACAAGCATGTCGGCCAGGGAGGC
>JBBPUM010000342.1:0-18956 GCA_038094695.1 Chiua aff. virens | reverse complement strand
GATACATTCCATGGCTATGCAGCCTGGATTCCTAAACCCTCAGCCCATCCAGAACCCTTGTCCCATAGCATAGCATATCTGTAGATTTACCATACACCTGTACAAACAGTAGAATAGTATATAAGGGGCCCTCCCAGCTCCCAGAAGGACCCAGTCTTGTCCTCTCTGGAGTTTTCCCAAACCTCTAGTGCTCTTGACTCGCTTTCACTGTCCTTCAGCAAATAACTTAAGCCTGTTAAGGTTTGGTTGTTTCAATAAGGGGGAAGCGATGAGCAGGATTGAGGAGGAAGTGGCAGAGTTGGCGGTGGAGGATGTGGAGTTGTTGTGGAATGAGGAGGGAGTGGAGAAACTGAGGGAGGAGGTAGCTAAGGAACAAGGACAGTAGATAGAAACTTGAATAATAATTTGTTGTTTTGATTGTTAAGCAGAGTGAGGTCTGGGTTTCTCCAGGTATTAGAGATGAAAGTCCACAATGATTTCTGATGCATATCCAAGTTCGGTGGCCAAGAGCCAAGAAGTTTCTTCATTAGTTCCTTCGTATCCAGCCCATTATACCAAGCACAATAGCTTGCAATTCTTCCTTCATTGATCGATCTTAGTGTCTAGGATTTTGGAGATCTTGTACTCCGGTTCACCATCTACTTCAATCAGAGGAGGCAGAGTTAACATGCAATTAGGTATAGTGTTGGGAACACAAGGTTCCAATTGAGAGACGTGGAATACAGGGTGTACGGACTTCATAGAGTCAAGGAGGCAGAGTGTAAAGGAATGGGTTCCAGCTTTAGCGATGATATTGAAAGGCCCTAAGTTCTTGTCCAAAAGCTTCTTGGAGGGCCATGTAGTTCTGAAGTACTTAGCTTTAACAAAAACCTGAACTCCAACTAAGAAGTCCGGAGCTGGAGTTCACTTGGTGTCAGCAGATCCTTGATATTGCTCTTGAGTGTGGGCCATTTCCTCTTGAAGGAATTGGTGTAATGATTCAAGATCTACAGAATATTCTCATGTGTGTGTGAAGGTGAGATCCCTTTTGGGGAGCATGGAGATGTTGGGATGGTAACCTTTATTGGCAAAGAATGGTGAGACACCAGTAGTAGCGTTTGGAGCATTGTTGTATGTAAACTCCGTGAGGGGCAGGAGTTCAGACCAGTTATCTTGCTGATAATTGCAATAGATGTGAAGATACTGTTCTAGGGTTTGATTCATACGCTCTGTCTGGCCATCTCCCTCAGGGTGATAACCAGAGGTGAAATATAACCGGATGTCGAGAGCTTTGCCTAAAGATCTAAAGAAATGTGACACAAATTCTGATCCACAATCAGAGGTGATGTGAGAGGGAACTCCATGCTTGGAAAACATGTGGAGTAAGAACAACTTAGTAGCTAAGTCCAGGGATGTGATGGTGTCATGAGTTGGAACGAATATACACTGTTTAGATAATCAATCTATGACAACCAGAATGGAAGTGAATCCAGAGGATGGAGGAAGCTGTTTGATGAAATCCATGGAGATGAAGTTCCAGGGTCATTCAGGGATGGGGAGTTGCTTCAGTAAACCATAGGGCTTATGTCTTGGAACTTTTGCATGAGCACAGGAGGTACAGGAGGAGATGTAGTCTTTGATGAAGGTCCTTTGAATACCAGGCCAAGTGTATTTGCGGCGAATGAGTTCCAAAGTCCAGCTTTGTCCAAAGTGTCCAGAGAGCAGGTGATCATATTTGTATCAGAGGATGCAGAGGTGGAGATCATTGGAGTTGGGGATGTAGTGGCAGTTGTCTAATCTTAAGAAACCATCTCTGTCAACTTTCCAACAATGATCGTTGGAGGTGGATGAAGACATGTGTCTTATTGTGATAGGGTCAGAGGAAAGTGCAGAGCAGATGTCATTGTGAAGGGATTCAAGGTTGAATAGTGTACTAGCTTGAAGTACCAAAGTTGCGAGGTAGATTGCTCTAAAGGAGGATGTGAGCTGTTCTTGGGTAAAAATGGGTCTGAAATTGTGCAGATTGATGTGAGCATATTCCCTATCCCTCTCTTTGGGATAGACATTCCAATGGCGAGTGAGGGCATCAGGTTTAGCTCCAAGGTGTCTGGGACGGAAATGAACAATCATATTGAACTGATTAAGGAACTCCGACCAGTGGGCTTGCCACCAAGTCGAGAGTTTAGTGGTAGAGAAGTATTCAAGGTTTTTGTGATCAGTGACAATGTCGATCGGAGTACTGGAGTCTTCAAGGTAATGTCTCCAAGTCTGGAAAGCTTCATGGATAGCTAGTAATTCCTTATCATGGGTGTCATAGTTGAGCTTGGAGGACGTCAAAGTCCAAGAGTAGAATGTGACTGGCCAGATTTCATCATCAGGACAGTGGAGTGAAAGAATTCTGGTGATGGCATAGTCAGAGGCATCTGTCTCTATGATTAAGGGAGCATTAGGGAGCCAATGAGTAAGAATGGGAGCAGAGATAAAAGCATCCTTATGCTTTTGAAAGGCAGCACGGCAGTCATTATCAAATTTCCACAGAGTGCCTTTGCAAGTGAGGCGAGTCAAAGGAACAACGATGTTGGAGTAAGCAGAGATGAAACAATGGTAGAAATTTGTGAAACTAAGGAAAGATTGAATATCTTTCACTTTGCAGGGTTCAGGCCAGCCTTGAATAGCCTTATCAGATCTTGTCGGGGGACATAGAGAGGCCAGAGGAAGAGAGCTGGTAGCCAAGATACTTGGTAGAGGTCATAGACCATTCACATTTTTCAAGTTTAGTGTAAAGTCTATGCCTGCAGAGTTGTTAGAGTAACTCTTGGACATGCTCGGTGTGCAAAGCCTTGTTGGAGGAGTAAATGAGAATATCGTCTAAGTAGACAACAACACAAACATCTAACAGATCAGTGAAGATAGTATTAACAAACTGCTGGAAAGCTGCAGGGGCATTAGTCAAGCTGAAAGGCATGACAAGCCACTCATATGATCCATAGCATGTGTGGAAGAAAGTCTTCTATTCATCTTCCTCAGTAATGTGGACTAAGTGGTAAGCATGCTGGAGGTCAATTTTGGTGTAGATCTTTGCACAACTCAGAGCATTGAGGAGATCGAAGATGCAGGGAAGTGGGTAGCAGTCTTTCTTCATGATTTTGTTGAGTCCTCTAAAGTTGATGCAAAGATGGAGTGAACTGTCCTTCTTGCGGACAAAGAGAACCAGAGTGGTGTGAGTGGAGGAAGAAGGGCGAATAAAGTCCATAGAGAGATGTTCATCAAGGAACTCCTGGAGAGAAATGAGCTTGGAGGGGGAAAGGGAGTAGGTGGTTCCCAGCAGGGAAGACACACCTTCCTCTAACTCGATCCTAAGGTCGTGTTCCTGATGCAGAGCAAGTGTAGATGCTTTGCTCTTGCTAAACACATCTGGAAAATCATGATACTCAGGAGGAACAGTAGAGAGATCAACAGGGGGAGTGGAGGAATCAGAGGATGTAGAGGCTGAGTGGAGCTCAGTCTCCTGCGGACAGAGTTGCAGACTAAATTAAGTAGATCCTCCTAATCAGCAAGCTAATGCAAATGCTATGACATTAACAAATGATATGTGAGGGGCCTTCTGCTCAGAGAAACGTGGTGGATCGGATTTGGGAGGATCAGCTGGAGGTAGTACCGGAGGCTGCAGAGGAGAGCTCAGGGGTGTTGGACTGGACTGCTCAGGTGCACAGAACGAGATACTGCTAGAAACCCAATCAATCAATGGATTGTGGCAGGTCAGCCAGTTGTGTCCTAGAACAAGAGAACATGATCCATCCAACAATGTGACATAGGTGTCATCAGAGTGATATCACCAGTTTTGAAACGTATAGAGAGGTCAATCACCTGAGTAATCACAGAGTTGGTTTTTCCATCAAAGAGGCAGAGTTGAAGTGGGGGTACAGTGTAGGCTTGAAGATTATGTTCATTAATGAAGGTAGTATTGATAAAACAATCAGAGGAGCTGGAGTCTATGAGCATGGAGAAAGAAGGAATGTCATATGAAACAAGAGAGACTGAGGACATGAGTAAACAAGGGTCTGAAAGAGCGGATGCATTGAGGTGTAGCTCCTTTGCATGGCTGGTGTCAACATAACCTTCCGCCCATGCGGAGCAATGGAGGTCACGGATTTTTCGCCTCCATGCTGGAGGGCTCAGATTTAGTGTCTGGAGTTGCGGTCTTGGTAGCGTGAGCTTTGGCTGCCCTAGACATAGACTTGGAGCAGTCTTTGGCTACATGCCCAGATTTACCACAAAACATGCAGAGACTGTTATCGAATTGGCACTTGCATTCTTCAGCAGTGAGTTTGCTGTCCTTGTCTAATTATGATGAGAGATCAGGCTTTGGAACTGTGGAGGTCATAATACCTTTGCCTTTAGACTCAGATGAGTCTTTAGACTTCGAGTGCCTGGAGTTGTTGCCAGAGTTGGATATGGAGGTTGACATGGAGGACTTATCCATGGACTTGTGTCTGGAGTTGGTCGGCTGCTTCAACTGACAACTAATTTCTGACTTGCATTTTCAGTAATGCACATTGATAGCTTGGGTGATTCTATGGAGTTCAGTGAGGGTTGCGGGTTCAAGTTTACTAATGCAAGTGATTTCATCCTTGATACAGTTGGGTAACCCATTGTAGAAGTGATGGCAGAGTGCATCTTCTCCATAGCCATGGACTTGCATAGCTAGCCTGTTAAACTCGACAACATATTTATTGATCCGTTGTCCATCCTTCATAGTAAGATTATTGAGCTGGTGCTCAGCATCTCCAACAGGGTCATGTGGACCAAAGTTAGTCTGGAGTTTGAGGATGAAAGTGGAGTAATTGTCCATCCAGTCTGGATAATCATCAGGATCATTGAGGTGGAGAAGGTCTGGCTCGAACCATTCGAGAGCCATTGCTTTCAAGAATGATTGCATGAAGGTGACTTTAGTGCGATCTGTGCAGAAAGCCTTAGGGCAATCCTGAAAGTTCAATTTGTGCACTGAGAAAACTTGGAGTTTGCAAGGATCAGTCCCATCAAACTGGTCTGGTTCTTGGACTTTAGTGCACAGGGAAGAGTCAGAATTGGAGGGATAACAAGTAGCATGAGCAAGGCTGCGAATAGTGGTAGTGAGGTGTAGGAGGAGTCTGTCTGAGTCCTCAGCATTAGGCTCACCATCATGTGGGTTGTTATCCTCAGGTTCATCATTATTACCAAAAGAATCATTGTTGTTTCCTGGGTCATCATTTTCTGGTTTGCCTGCATCATCATCATCATTAAAACCCCAAGTGTCCTGAGGTGCTGTGATGGGTTCAACAGTAGACAGAGTAGACTCACATCTATTGCAGAGGTGTTGGGAGATGCTAGGTCCCAGAGTTGAAGTCAGAGTGTTGCAGGGAAACAGGATTGCAGTGGAGGCTGATGAGGTTCAATGTGCAGAAAAACCTTGGAATTGTTTGACAACTTCTGGTCCTTGATGATTACTGGAAAAATGGGAAAGAGGATTGAACTGGGGAGGTAGAGGGACGGGTTGTGTGCTTTGGGCATGAGTTTGAACTCTAGTAGTTCAAGTAGCCATAATTCAGCGACTTTACAACAACAAGAAGTTTGAATATACTGTTAGGGTTGGTATTCAAGGGGCAGTAACTCCAAGACTCAGAGTTACTCGGGGTCAGACAGACATTGGCTCCAACATATGTGTTGTGTCCTTGCTGTAAGTCTTGCCTTGGTATTTGCGGGGATCGAAGTATGGAGTTGGACTTAACATCTAATGGTGAAGTCAAGTACAAGTAAAAGATAAAGGTAGACTGTCAAGGTCTTGGAGGTTGGAGGCCAGAGTTGATCAGGAGTGATTGAGGGAATAAAACTAATATTCAGACTAAGGAATACAGGGTGGAGTATGGGAGTTTATATACTGGAGTCAAGTGCGGATTTGTAAGTATAAGTAAGACAGAAAATTGGGAGAAAGATAACCAGAGTGAAAATGGGACAGGAACATAGCTGGAGTAAGTCTGAGATGGTGCAGAGTAGAATCTAAGAGAAATGAAGTGAAGATGTGTGGAGATGATTGGAGATGGAAGTCTGGGATATGTATGACACTTCTACTAAGAAGAGACCCAAGCCATATAAGATTGTGAGTGGAGAATATCCATGGGACTTGCATTACCTGGCACTTCTATCAGAGACTTACCTTCAAATGTCCCCATAGGTTATATTTTGATGACCTTAAAGTGAGCAACAAAACTGATGCAATGTTTGTATCATTTTGATCAAAGGGAGGATCAGTGATATTATGGGGCTGTATGACCTAGGAAGGGGTTGAAATGGCTTGCAAGATTGATGGTAAGATGGATGCTGAGCTCTATGTGCAGAATTCAGAGGATGAACTTCAGCAAACCCTGGTAAATTATGGCTTTTCCTCAGAAGACATTATCTTTCAGCAAGACAATGATCCCAAACACACTAGTAGGAAGGCTAGAAAGTGGTTTGATGATCATGGATCTGAGGTCATGGTATGGCCTGCTCAGTCTCCAGACCTTAACCTCATAGAACATCTATGGTATCTTCCTAAAAGGAGGCTAGCAGAGTATCCTGAGCCAGCTAAGGAAGTATTCAAGTTGGAACTTTGAGAGAGGATTAGAGTGGAATGGTATAAAATTGGAGTGGAGGAGTGTCAGAAACTGATTGAGAGCATGCCTAGAAGAGTTCAGGAGGTCATCAAGGCCAAAGAAGGATATACTTTATACTGATTTGTAATACCCCTATACCAGCAACAAAACTGATGCAATGAGTACCTCATATCAATTTTAAAGTATTTCCTGATATAGAAAAAATTACATAATAAACCCATATACCATTTAAAAGCCCTTAATCATGACTTTCCAATAGTATCCAGGTTTAGGGGTCTAGCATCAACAGGGGTCTCAATAATTGTACTTTGATCAAAATAATACAAACATTGCATCAGTTTTGTTGCTCACTGTAATTCTATTTTCTTCAACAGCCTCAGACTAGAGTCAGGTATTTGCACCATGACTTCTAGAGACAATTCTCATTATATTATCTGTTAAGTCTATATTGAATCCAATCCTCTTTCTGGCTTGTATACTATTAGATCATCTAAGCTCCAAACCTCTGATCATTGGATGATTAATAGTAGTTATACTGATCATATTACATCCTATCTAGATGACTTTTCTCAATGATTTAGAAAAGAGAACTCACACTACTTCAGTGGCAAATGATTTCTCTGTTATGATATATGGTCCTGAAAAGGTTATACTCAGACCTGATGGTTGTCAAAGACCCCTTCATTCTTGATCAAGTTTGATATGCTTCTGAAGCTGCTCATTGACTCCTGTTGATACCCACTCTGGCTGTGCAAGGCTTTAGAAGTGAAACAATTAATGAAGAAATAAGTATCTAGAACACCAAAGATATTCAGATAATATAGGCTTCTGCTTTATTTTCTGACAATAATCTTCACTGGTTTCAATTATCTCCAATCAAACCTGGTGTTATTACTTCAGTGGTCAAGACTAATTCCTCTCTTTGGCACCAATACATGGATCATCCCTCTGATAATGCATTGAGACATCTTAGTGCTCACACTACTGGTTCTTCCACAGTCACTATTCTTTCCAAATAGGCTCTCTGTGAGAGTTGTGCTCTTGGAAAGATATCTAATTGCTCTTATTCTCTCTTTGAGAAGCATGCTAGTACTCGTACTTTGGATCTCCTTTACACTGATCTCATGGGACCTTTTGATATGGAATCTTGTATTTACAAATACTACATATGTGCTTACTCTGATAAATGACTATTCTGGCTTTGCTCTCCTTGCTTTCCTGTAAGAGAAATCTGAAACCTATCAATTTCTATAGGACAAAATGTCTAGACATTTTTTATGTCCAGAGGAATTTCTCCTCAGATCTCTATTCCTCACACTTCACAGCAAAACAGACATGCTGAGAGATTTAACTGTACCATCTTCAAAAAAGCTGGGGCAATTCCATCATACATGCCTACCCAATGTGTTCTGATAAGATATAATAGAGACCTCACTTCACATTTATAATAGGCAGCCTGTTTGTCATCTAAACTGGAGAACTCCCATTGAGTTATTCTCTGGGAAGATTCCAGATGTGTTTTACTTTCGTGTGTTTGGATGCTCTACTTATATCTATATTCCAGATGAGATAAGACATTCTAAATTACATAGCAGCAAAGGCAGAGGAAATGACCTTCTTTGGATATGAATGAGATTCTAGTCTTAATCTAGACATTGCTTCTTTATCTCTATCAATGCCACCTTTGACAAATCTTTTTTTTCTTCATGTTCTAGAAAGACTAGAGATGAACCAGATCATCTACATGAAGATCCTGCACTTGATCACAGTTCTACACTAGAAGGAATCTAGAAATCCCTCCTTGTGTCATTGTCTATAATGACACAGAACCACTGGTACAACCAGTTTCTAATCAACCTCCTTCCTTGCATTTATTATCTGCATCATCATCACGGAGCCCTTCACCATGGAGACATCCTTCTACTAGTACCTATTCTTTCCCTAAATCAGAATCACAGTTGCACTATCCATTATCTCCTTTATCACCTCTAACTCAATCCAATCTATCCCTTCCATGACTGTTTTTACCACCACCACAATTTGATTGGAAATAAGGCATTTAACCTGGATACTTTACCAGCTTCTCTGGAATTTGGAGAGATTATGAGGATATGCCACAGCATAAATGGTATAAACTTCCTCCTTACAGATGGATTGAACCTCTTCCTCTTAAACCTACTCTTTGACAACCACTATGCCAATCTAGAGAACCTCTTATAGCATTTTGTGCTCTATCACATCAAAATAGACAAACTACATATACAGAAATGAACTAATGTTCAACCTCCTCTTGAGAAGAGATGTACTACTCATGCACATGCTCCACACATTTTACTACCTGATAACATTTATGATAACCACACTCCACTTGAAATTGAGCAAGCTCTTGCAAGCTAGAGACAATGTTCCTAGTCAGGAAGAGCAGATTCCAATTGAAGAACCAAGACCTACCAATGATGAGGATATGAGAGATCTTTATTTGAACCAATGGATGATTTGTCTGTAATTACTTAGAATTTACTCAAACAGTATAGGAATATTATGAAGATGTCCACTTCTAATCAGCAAGAATAGAGACTTGCAATGAAGGAAGAATATAAATTCCTTATAGACCAAAAGATATAGGATTTGATTGATCTAAGATTCTAAAGGTTGAGAGATCATCAAAAAAAGATGAGTCTATACAGTTGAAAGTGATAGCAAAAAGAAAGCCCACTTTGTGGCCAAAGGCTTCACACAGATATTTGATATTGACTATGAAGAAACCTTCTCTCCAGTTACCAGGTTTGAAACCATTCATCTCCTTGTCATAGTCACATTGGAAGATTGGGAAATAGATGCACTTGATGTTAAGACTGCTTTTCTATTTGACAAACTTAATGAAGATTTATACATAATTCAACCTGAGAGTTTCTTTTACAAAGGTCAGAAACAAAGGTTTGTAGATTGCAAAAGGCCATCTATGGTCTCAAACAAGCAGCCCTTCAATGAAATAAAATGCTGCATGCTTCCTTGATCAAATTTGGATTCAGGAGATGTCATGCTGATCCAGATGTTTATGTACTATAAATTTATTGGCAAGCATATCATTGTTCTTATCTTTTATATTGATGATGCTTTTTTTATAGGTAGTGATAGGTCACTCATTCTTACTCATAAGAGACAGTTCATGGATCATTGGGAATCTAGGGATCTTGGTCCAGCCCAAGAGTATCTAGGAATAAGGATTATTAGAAATTGCAAGAAACATACTCTTAGTAATTAAAAGTCTGGTCTGGTCTAGTTTTTTGAGGGCATCCAGAAGTTGGACTTTCTGGCATGGTCTGGCTGTCCACCAGAGTCCACACAGAGTCTGTGGGAGTTTGATGTCATCCAATGGAGGATGCATCACAATAGGCCTATCACTCATTGTCATTGTCAGTGCTAGCTTGATGAACAAATTACGGATGCCTCTTGAACCAGTACTACCACCATCCCCCCGTGGGAAAAACCCAAAGCCCCAGCACTCCTGCTCGTCCACTTTCCCCTGCAGTATTCGGCTGTCAGAAGTGGGTCGAGCCTTCCACTCTTTCCCTCAGGGCACTTTCCATGCCAGA
Source organism: Chiua aff. virens (assembly GCA_038094695.1). Taxonomy (NCBI): domain Eukaryota; kingdom Fungi; phylum Basidiomycota; class Agaricomycetes; order Boletales; family Boletaceae; genus Chiua; species Chiua aff. virens. The sequence continues at coordinate 8,749 of JBBPUM010000342.1, read as the reverse complement.
TTCATCCCCCCAGCTGTCCCTGGCTACGTTCTCAAGCACTTTGCCTTGCACCCCCCCAAATGGCAGTGGACCGTCAAAGATGGCCCCCACAAGGGCAAGGTGTACTCTGTCCCAACCATCTCCACCACCTGTCCAAAGGATGCCAACAGGGCTGTCCGATGGATGGTGTCGCTATTCCACACCTTCAAAGCCCAGCTCAGCCCTTCAGCGGTTGACACTGAAACTGGAAAGGTCCTCCCCCCCTTCGTCCAACTCTATCAAAACAATATGTTGCTCCACTTCAGAGCACAGGCTGCTAAAGCCTCTACCCCTCCCCCCCTGAAAGGCAAGGGGGCCACCCCGGCTCCAGGGACCCAGCCACCTTCGCACCCACCCAAGCCCCCCCCTGTGGCCTACTCAGCCAATTTAGGAGCGGAAGTAGCGGAACTCCGCCGGGAGATCCAGGAACTCTGTGCTATTTTAGCCAAACTCACACGGGAAGCATCCTCCCCTATCCCCCCAGTTTCTCCGGTGACTGCTCCCACAGCTCCCCCCCCGGCCCCCCGCTCCCTGTCCCCATCCCCATCCACTTCGAACTCTTCGGCCATGTCAGTCACCAGCCAGACCGCCCCCAGAAACTTCTCATGGATCCACTGGGTCCTCACTCAACCCTCCTGCCCTACCTGGTTTAAATCCCAGTGTGACTCTGGCCTGACCCTGCTCATGCACAATGTTGTCCCCGACGATGTCCTGCTGGTCATCATGGTTTCCTTTGATGAACTTCCCCCTCTCTACCTCGGTTTTGACTACAACCGAGAGCTCACAATATCCACCAACTCCCCGCTGGATATCATTGACATGACTTTTCATTCCCCAGCCCCCCCTGCCGAAGTACGACTGACGTTACGGCTACTAGAGAATGATCACATGGATTGGAAGCAGAGGCCTGTCGCCCGCCGCACCCCAGCATAACCCCCTATACTCAGCCCTTACCCAGCGCACATCCACCTGCTAGCATTCGCTCTCACCTTCCCCTTTCTCCTATTTAGCGAATCGCAGCTCCGTCCTAACAGACACCACGAACCCTGATATATATGCACAACTACGTACTGAATCCCTACACTGTAGACACGCGTTTTCTATTGTCCCATATTAGGCACGAGTCTAGGTGGACAATAAACGAGGATTCCAAAAAAAAAAAAAAAAAATGAACAAATTACTACAACACCTTCAAACTATGCCTGAGACCATCACTACATCCACAATCAGCGAACTATTCCAATTTATGAATGTTGCATTCAGTCTGAAAGAAAAAATCATCCTGATACTACCTGCCACCCATTCTTGCAAGGAGCCTCTGGTTGCTCTATCAACAATCATCACACAGTTCCTTGGTATAGCCTGTCACCTTTCAATTGATGTGGAGTGGCATGGCTCTGGTACAGTTGAACATCTCTAATGTGTTTCAGTGACTTGGACAGCAGGCTGGGTTAGATAAGTGAAACAGCTACCTTCTTAACAATTGGATGTACACACCAACTTGAACAACAACTGAAACCCATCTCTTTCCTTCACACTACTTCTGTATTACTCTGCATTGCAAGTGAACCAAAAATGGACTTGCTCTCCATAAAGTCCACCAATAGCAAGTCATTGTTTTCACACTTGAACATGGACCACAAGAGGCAAAGGCTATCCACTTTTATTGTCCAGGTTTATGCTATAGTGACACTCTCTGTGTCACTCATCTGCTGACCTGAGTCCTGGTGAATTTTCCCTTCCAACAGCAGCTTGTTCTGTTGATTACTTTTATAATTACACCACAAAGAAGGAGTCTGATGTCCAAGAGTAGCAAACTGCTGGTGACAATCCTGGCCCTACATGGTGTATACATACCTACTATGCAACTATTCCTGATTTCATCCAAGTAGTAGAGCATGTTTACATTGAGTGTCAACTAATTGAGCTGTTCATCACATCAATGGAGCTCTCCTAGTATATTACATTCTGTTTGACATCATCTACCCTACTAATGTTTTTTGTTATGTGCTATGTATGATAACTTGAAGGACATCAGCTATGAATTGCACATGCTTATTTGGCAAAGAGAAGGAAAGCCCACATGGCTATCCTGTTGCCTCTACCATGACAGTGGACCATGTTTGGGATGGATTTATTGTTCTTTCCCTTCTTGAGGATTGTGAGCACCATGACACATTGTTGATGGTACCATCCTTCAGGCAATTAACATGTACACTTTATCACTGCCATCCAGGCAAGAAGCCATCAGATACAGGTGTGTGGATATGAAGGTTTTTATAGGCACTATTGCAAAAAGTACACATGCATTCATCATGATGTGGATGATAACAGCACATATTCAGTAGTATGCTACTTAAACTACAATCATACTGACTATGGTTAATGCTAGCAATATCCTGAAAATCAGTAGTTGTTGTTGATGGGAATACTATCAGGCACCCATGCTGTGCACATCACAATTGCATGACTCCTTTAGCTAGCAACTGCCATCACTTCTGTCCTGTTCACCATGACGAAGAGATGACATGTTCCATTGTAGGCTGTTAGGAACCAACCATGGAGAACTGGCTTACATGTGGTCTTCATGAGCACTGTCACATTGAAGATGTCCATAACCTCCATGGACAGTCATGCTTTCAACTTCAAGAGAGGCTTGAGCGTGCTTATTGTCTTGACTCGGACTTAGATGGCATTGGAGCTGGAACTCAGGAGATATTTGAGATTGGTGAACATAGTGATGTCTAGCTGGTGCAAGGAACAGCTAGTCATACAGCCCTAGCTTCAAAGGCCACTAGTAACAAATATTTACATGCACAATTTGGATAGCATTGCACATTTTGCCAAGAGATCATGGTAGCACCTTGTGGCTTGATTGGTTACTGAACAACATTTTATGGTGCTAAAGGGGTTGCAAGTGTAGTGGTATGTTACATTGTTATCATTCAACATTAAAATGTAATGGAGTTAACACACTCTTCATAGGCCTTCATCAAACAGGCATATATAAAGACCCTGCTATGAAGCCAGCACATGTTTTCTATGACAACAACTGTAACCTATGCAAGCACGTTATAAAGGAAGGTGATCCATTCTTTGCAGATATCAGGCTTACTATCAATGTTTTTCACTTCAATTGCAAGCACTCTACCAAAGATGCATACTACCAAAAGCACTGCAATCCCACTGTGTTCTCTGAGCTGTTAGGTAAGGGTGGGGTTGGATGGTATTTTAATTCTTCTGCTGCTGAGCAGACTAATGCATGGCTGGGTGGTGAGATGCTTGTAGACAAGTTTAACTTTTTTCTAGATGAGATAATCATTAGGCACAACCAGCATGTGCTGCAGAATTTGGCTGCAGGAGGACATGTACCTTGCCATTGGCCACAATAGTAATACCATTTGATACATTGTACTACATTGTTACATCCACTCATTACAAAACAAGCTACTAGTAAACTTGGATCTATATAGAAATGCAGTGTGAATATGACAATTGCCTACTGTGCAGCCTTGTGGATTTCCTTTTCCAAGAATATAGACCAAAGTTCCTCCTCGGTGCACCCATACTCAATGTATCACTCATGAACATCTGCACTAACCTCTGTCCAGTAATGACAATGGACATAAAATGTGGTTTTCATAAACTTTGTGCCAAAGTGCTTCTCAAACATGGCTGCAACTCAGACCTTGCCACACATGTGGGCTGCTTTTGCACATTTCTCAAAACCCACTTCAATGTCACAGGCATGAAATCCTGGGGCCATAACCAGATTACTTCAAGATTGATGGCATCTGAGTGTGAGTCACCATGGTTTTCAATGACAAACTGAGAATGACACTTGACAATAGGACTAGAAGAATTGCAACTTGTAACATCGAGGTTGATAGAACCCAAGTGTGAGACCACATGGTTGCCAATAGCAGACTGGGGATAATGCTTGACAAAGTTCTCTTGGAGTTCCTTGGATGATGACAGGGAAATAACAGAGGGTGCATGGATCACATGGGTATGGTTCTTTGAGTTGAATAGTGGAGATACTGATAGAGCATGAGACTGAGAATGCATATTGGCACAAATTGATGAATAGACTTTGAGCCTCTCATTTGACTGTGGTGATGGCCAAGTGTCCAACAAGAGCCAAGAGTTCTCATTAGACCCAAAGGGCCATGGAGGCCTATATGATGTGGTTGAGGGCAACCACCACCAGTAGTGTGACCATTATCTGAGACCATGATCTGATGTGAAGGGGGTACATAACATATAATGTGACTTGGTTTTGAGTTCTTTGAATGGCCTCACATTGCTCCTTTGTGCACTGTCATTGATACTCATCTGCTTCTTCTGCCTCAGTAAATGCACATGCAAAAATAGAATTGAGATAGATCTGATGACAAATGGAGTCCTGCAGTGGGACTAACTACACCAGCCTTCCTTTTTAGCTGTGAAGGACCTGAGTCCAAGTCCTGTGGTACAGCCTTGCCTTTGCCTTTATTGATGCCAGCCTGTGATAGTCCTGGGCCAAAGCATCAATGGTTAAGAAGATGACTGATGGAGTGGTAGATCATCAGGGAGGGTGGTTGACACGAGAACATTGGAATGAGCCCGATAGGGACTAGGATTGCTAGGTTGAGCTAAAACATCAGCCAAAGGGACTGTAGTAGAAGCAGTGGCTAATAACTAGTCAGAGACTCAGAAGCACATGGGAATACACAAGAACACATACAATCAAGGGACTGGAGGAGATCCACAGGTGCTGGTGCATCATGAAGTCAGAGGGTGGAGTTGAGGAGAGGATCAGCCTCGCTTCACAACCATCAAGTGTGCAACAGTGTTTGTGGCAGCACTGTCATGCACATGAGAAATGGATCTGTTTGGATCTACACCCAATCACTAGGCACACACCAGGTAAGGGCTCACTATCTTGTGTAGGAGCAACAGTGTTTACCACAGGTGGAACTAGGGTCAGAGACTACATCAAATCATGTGAGTCTCAATGCAAATCAGTCACTAGCAATAGAATACAGTATACCTCACACATATTTGTAGAGTCTGGGGAGCAAGATTTGCTTGCTCCTAAACCAGGTGCCCATCTAAAGGCTGCACAGTGTGGGCTGGTGACAGGGCACTGTACAGGATTTGTAGAACAATGTAGCAAAAGTAAAACCCTACTCACCACCATGTACCACTGTCCAAGAAATTGACCTTTCTTGTTTATGGACTGCTGCCAATGCAGGAGCTTGTTCACATCTGCACTCATACTCCAGTTGCTCTTGATAGAGCCAAACTGACTCAGTTGATGAGCTTTCAGAGAGCCCAGAAAGCGACAGATTAGGGGTGTGATCAGACACTGTATATCACTGTCAAGGGAGATATAATAGGAGGTTGCAAGATGTACTTTACAGTAATGAAGATGCGAAAGAAGGTGACAGAGAGCAGGGGAAAAGAACAGCATCAATGAGTCAATATGTTGACAACACCTTACTTTTAAAGCCTGAGGGTCAATTATTGGCCCAACATAGACATACATTGCATGCCACTGTGATTGATGTAAGTTTGGCACACAAGTGAAATCATTAGTCATACTTGTCTGTGCTATAGAAGCTAACAAACTTTAGCTTCTGTATATGTCCCAGCATGCTTTGAAGGACCTGTGCATCCATTATGTGTTAATGCACCCAGTCAACAGTGATAATGACAGTAACAAGTGGAATATGCATGGGGGAGGGCAGAAGTGGAGTGTCAAAATTGAAGTGTGGCAGATTCCCACACACTCAATGGCACTCCTGAATCTGCCATCCCCATGGAGGCTGGTGGAACTTAGCAAACTGTGCCAGACTGCACTGGACCACACTGGGTTGTCCAAAGTCGAGACTTTCTGAGTTTTTTGGCCTTCTGACCAGGCAACCAGTCAAGGCACTCCTATGAAGACACTATTTTTGTGTACCATAGATTAGCTTATCTCTATTCCTTTAAATGATATTATATCCCTTAATATAGAATGAGGAGCATATCGGACAGGTCAAATCCAGTATTGGCAAGGAGATATCTACCTTCAGGAATGGTCCAATTGTATGTGTACATTGTGCCATAGTGTCATATCTGCTATTGAGTCATCTCATCCCATTATCATGTATGTGAGAAGATCAAAGTTACAAATGAATAGACAATTTTAAGACAGGAATTCTTTCCTGTTCCATATATTTAGATATTCCTTGACTGGCACAAATTCTGCAGAATAGTCAGCCTGCAGTGCTGAAGGGATATATAGGTCTATACAGGATACTATTGAGGTGACCATGCCTAACAATTGTGGAATTTAATAACAATAGAATAGAACATTACAGAACTTGAAGTAAATGTAGGGGTATTAGGTTATGACATAAGATCTGCTTGTCAAAGGGTGTCACACTCTCTGACACTTCCTATACTATTGATCCTTTAAGCAAAGTTCAAGTAGCTGAAATGAATTTTATTTACCTGACACATTCTGGACAAAGTCTAAGATGAGCAGAACAATAATAATCTGTGAACCAGATTTAAATATTCTTATATACAAATATGATTTCTATAATATAACCAACTAGAAAATTTATTGCTTTCAACAGCTGTACCCATTGACATGTCAAATATCATAATTTATGCACAAATCAAAGCAATGTTACAAGTCAATTTTTCTGACCAATATTACAAATAGCCTATAAAATGATCAATAGAATGGTTTGAGGAGATATATTTACTGAAGAGCCTTTCAATTAATAAGCAGATCCTTGGAAGAACCTCAAGGAGTAATAAAGTAGTGAGTGTAAAAATATTTATATTTTACAAGCATAAAGCCTAAATTATTAACATACATTGTAGTTGCAAGAATTCAAGAGCTTGAAGCTTCAGTATCACCTTATGTGTCATATGCTATAGATATACTCTTTTTATTGTCTTATAATCTCTTAGTCATGCTTAGTGAAATTGCCAGTTGTTATGGCTTCACAATAGAATTTTTGAGCAGATATATTGATGTATCAAGCTTATAGAAACAGAGGGTTTTGCATGAAACAGGCTGTAGAATGCTTTATATGTGTTGAAATAAAGAAACTATCTATAGGATGACAAGACCAATTCATGAATAGTAATATATCTGACCTTGGATTGGACTCAGAGGAGTTGGTGGTAATGAAAAGCAACATGGGGACAGATGAGACTAGAATAGATGCCATTTAAAGTTGACTAAAATAGCACATATATTTTATAAATTTCATATATACTCACATGTAGTAAATGTATGTTGTGGATTAATTGACCCATTTATGCTTGTTCTCTCATGATTTCTTAGACAGCATCAATGATCAGACCCTGAACATATCAATAACTGGAGAGAAGACTGAGCTCAGACCAGGTAATAGAGAACAATATGTATCACATAGTAAAATGTCAATATGAAGATTGACAGGAAGTGCATGAAGCAGAATGCCAGAATGAGAGTATCTCAAGTGTCTAGAATACTATTAATTAAATATATACATGACCTAGAGTGTATGATCAATTCACAATGACTAACAAAGAATGTAAGTGTGATACACAAGTTGATGAGAACTTACTAGAAGGTCTACACTACCCATCTCCACTACCTGCATAATCTATAGAAACATCAAAGTTAAGCTTAAGAGAGAGAAAAGGTTAGTACAAGCTTTAATAATGCACATACCAGAGATGAAATATATATGTCACAACTCACAGATATAAACTGAGAGTACTAGAAAGTGAAACAAGCCTAAAGCAAGGGACTTGTTAAAGTAGAGGAAGTATAGAGTTGTAACTTAACATCCCAAGAGTGGTAAAAACTCCAAGGGAACTTTACTGAAGTCTCTAGATGCTGATTATTGGAGTTTATATACTACATGGGTGTTTGTATCTATTTGTACATAATATCATATTAGGAATCATATGATGATAAGGGGAAAATCAATGATTGGAGGATAAGGAATGGCTGTGTAACATGAGGAAGTCATGAGGGATAACATGTGTTAGGTCACATACCAGGTCACATACCAGAGATGGTAAAGATTGAGTTAGAAAACAGAAGAGAAAGATATGGAGTGACCATCAGGTATAGGGGTAAAAGTTAAAATCATAACAGAAAGCAATTGAAGAAGCAGTTGATAAATATAAAATGTCAGTATGAATATATGGAGAAGATTGGATGAATAGATCAAGGACATCTAAAATCATATAGAATCTAAAGATAAAGTGCTGACATACATGAGAAAGGTATGACTAAGCATTACCACTTTATGTTATCTGATACATTTTGTCTATCTCATTTATTTTCACTTATGAACAAAAACTATATGATACTTATATCTATCATCCATTTATACACTGTAGCACTCACATGATAAATTTTATTAATTTTGATAATAGTCTAGTAGCTACTCTGACTCTATACTCTAGTACTTGAGTATGTTTTATCTATGCTTTCTCATATGTTTATTTTATATTTACTGGAGTGTTTTATACATGAAATTTATTGATCCTGATACTAGTCTAATAGCTACTCAAACTCTGTACCTTAGTGCTTGGGTATGTTTTGCCTATTCTTTTCTTACATGTTTACTTACATTTATACCTTAGAGTGTTTCTATTTGAGTGAGTACATCATTTTATTTATGTATGAAATTTATTGATCTTGATAATAGTCTAAATAGCTACTCAAACTCTATACGTTAGTACTAGA
>JBBPUM010000341.1:0-18995 GCA_038094695.1 Chiua aff. virens | reverse complement strand
CGTGCGTACCTTGTCTACCATCTGTGCGGGATCATTTCCTCGTGGAGCATAAAGAGTGGCCATGGCGAGTCTGTCCGCGGGATTTACGAATCAGTGCGAAAATTGGGTGAGGATCCAAGCATTGAACACGCAACTACTCCACTAACAGTCAAAATAGAATCTCAAACGAAATGCGGCAGCTGGCGGTCCTTGACTTATGCTGCTATCTCACCTACCTGCGCCAGTGACCCAGACATGCACGTTGCACCTACTATAGACGGCCTGTCTGACATTATCGTCACGGCCTGCTGCGCCCCATCTATCTCTGCTGCAAACGCGATGATCTCGGCCAAGTTCTACAGCAGGATATCTCTCATCCTTACGACCACGGGTCAACTCGCTAAATCGATCATGGATGCCTTGTCGGGTGATTACAGAGTCGAAGCGATCCCGTCAGCCAATGTCTTCGATGGGAATGCTATGGAGATCGAGTCGAGCGGACAAGGGAGGAAGGTGATGGGCCAGTCGCACTATGTATTGTGTACGACCCAGCTCGGATTGTCGAAGGAGGTCATCACGCAGTCTAAAGTCGGACCAAATACAGTGACGGTGACGAACTTGATCAAGGCGAAAGTTGTCACAGGATAGTAGGTTGGATTGGTGCTCTGCCATCATCTCCGAATCTGAGATCCCTGGGCCATCGCTATGTATCTTGCAAATATTTCCAACCACTTTATCCTTTTGACACTCTTTCACACAACTAACAGTTCTGTGTACTTATTATCAACATGGGTATCCACACCATAGTACTAGCCCCTCATATCTCATGAGTTCTGGCATGCATTATCCTGTGAATCATGAGTAGATCATAGTCTAGATATGCAATTTCTTAGGCACAACATTGGTGCTCCAAATGATATTCATAATTTCCAGCCTTAGCCATATACCAGTACTAGTACTGACTCAAATCATGTTCATGATTTCTCAGTAAAATGAGTATGCTGGCAGGACATGTTCCCATTCTGCTTTCTGTCAAGCATCAGGAGTGCAGACCCATGTTTATGTCACTTTGAGTTAGTGTGCAATGGGTATATAGTTACAAAAATATTTTATGTAATTTGGAATCAGAAAAATTAAATAATCCAGCATCAATGGTGGTCATGAGAGGTGAGGTCATAGGGTTGTCTAACTCTGAATACAGTGAATAGGTCATTAACCATGACCACAACCTGAAAACCATCCTTGTCAGCCTTGGCATCATAGTAGATGAAAATACTCTATGCTAGAAAAGTGAACTCTGTAAGAGTATGAATGTGTCATATCCCGGACTTCCATCTCCAATCATCTCCACACATCTTCACTTTGTTCCTCTTAGATTCTACTCTGCACCATCTCGGACTTACAACTCCAGTTACTCTGGCATTATCCCTTTTTAGTATTAGTCTTCATTCTTGTACAATACCTGTGTCTCGCTTACAAGCACAGCTCTGGCTATGTTCCTGTCCCATTTTCACTCTGGTTATGTCTCTCCCAATTTCCTGTCTTACTCATACTTACAAATCCACACTGCTCTGTTTACTAATCTGCACTCGACTCCCATATATAAACTCCCGTACTCCAACCTCTGTATTCTTTAGTCTGAATATTAGTTTTATCCTCTTGATCACTCCTGATCAACTCTGACCTCCAACCTCTGAGACCTTGACAGTCTATCCTTACTCACTACCCTTACTCGACTTCACTATCAAGTGTTAAGTCTAACTCTGTACTCCGATCCCCACAAATACTAAGGCAAGACCTACAACAAGGGTGCAACACATACGTTGAAGCTGACGCCTGTCCGACCCTGAGTAACTCCGAGTCTCGGAGTTACTACCCCTCAAATAACACCCCTAACAGAATGGCATAAATTTGGGCAGAGGTAGATATGTACTATGTCTGCAATGACAGTAGGTAGCTGCATTTTGAGGTCTGAGTCTCTGTACTCCCTTCCAGATGACTGCTTAAGAATTGAGACACCATTTCACCAATGTTTTGTTCTAGTCCAAGGCTACAACCATTCACTGAATGGTAGAGATGCAATGATTTGGTTCTTCTCTGCTAACAATGTTCAGGTTAATGCCCTGTACATAATGATTAAATAGAATTTATGCATTGGTAAAGGGCATCCAGTGTGAGAAAGACTGATGGACCATGACATGTAGTATTGCCCTACTCAACCCACTCATAGAAAGGAAGTACTGTGTCATGTAAATGAGGCAAGATAGAGCCTATGAAATGCAGTAATATCATAGGGGTCACACTAGTACTCACATGCCTGAAATTCTGGTTGCATCCAACTTGAAGGTCTTCTTACAATATTGAGGACATGGGTATTGGCTCACTAAACTCAATAGCAGAGACAGTTGATATGGGGAAATTTGAAAAAGGTCCAAGAAACAACATGCTCTTCAGTATTGAGCTTTGAGGCTGACTTCAAATTTTGACTACAATAGATTGTGTAGTAAAATGCATATACAGATAGATCTGATTGTACAGCCATAATGTTTGAAATTTTTAAGATAGGGAAATAGATAGTCAACGTGAAGGCATAAGAGATAGCTTTCACTGGCATTTGTAGTGGGTACATCTTGCTGTCTAATCCCAAGGCCAGTGGTGTTTTATTGCACACTCTGATTATACTGACAAATGAATGTCTAGCAAGTAGTACTAGTTAGCAAGGATGGTGTTATGATTTTGACTTTTACCCCTAATCCTCATGGTCACCTTGTCCTTTTTCCTTATGTCTTTTAGACTTGATCTTTAGTTTCTCCAATCACATGACCTACATGTGTATGCCTTGTACCCTGGCTATGGTTAGAAACTATTCTGATTGATTGCCACATTATGCTTCTATCTTTTATTTCCAATATCAAGGCTATGCTTATCAATGACTCATCCTGACTCCTCATCTATGATAACACTACATGATATCCTCATGTTGCATAGCCACTCCTTATTGACCAATCATCAATTCATTCCTTATCATCATATGATTCCCTTTATGGTATTATGTACAAATAGATACAAACACCCATGTAGTATATAAACTCTATGAATCAGCCTCCAGAGACTTTAGTAAAGTTCTCTTGGAGTTTTTGCCCTCTTTCTAGAAATCCTCTCTGTAGCCATTTCCTTTAAAGTCTTGGTGACTACCCTCAGACTTTATCTCACCAAGCTCTAACCCCTTATGCTATATGCTCTATGAACATATTGGTTATATTATAAGACCTTTGTATAGGCTTGTTCCAATTCCCTTGGCTCATTCAACAATTCAGATTTTAGGCTCATTTCAGATGGCCAAGGGAAAAGGTTGAGGAATCACTACTAGTAGGACTGGTCTTATAGATAGGTTTGTTGCACTATCTAGTAAGTCAGATTATCTGAAAAAAAAAAAAAACATAATCAGTATTGGTCATTCTGATATCATTCTGAGGCTCTATGCAGATAAAACCACATTAACCTTTAGAAGAATATGAACTGCTTTCAAGTTCAATGTGAGCCTGTGATGTTCTTTCAAATTATCTACCAGTGGTAGTAAGACAGACCATTGATCATATCTAACACTAACAGATAACTGCACAATCTCTACTAGTATGTATGTCAGAGTAGAACTACAGTCTACTAGAACAAATTGTACTCAAAGTATATGGAAAGGATAGTAGAAGGATAGCCAGGGTCTGTCAAAAAGTTTAGCAAGAAATATAATCACTCTATGAAAAAGCATAGTCAAAATATAGTGTAATCAAGTATAATAAAGTGTAGTGCTCAAGTGTACAAAAAAGCAGGCCAAAGTACAGTAGAAGTGTAGTATCCTAGTGTTCAAACAAGCAAATCAAAAGTGCAGTCAGAATGTGGTATTAAGTCTACAAAGAAGCAGACCAAAAGTGTACCAAAAGTATGATATTCTAGTGTTCAAAAAAGCATGTCAAAACTGTAGTAAAAGTATACATAGTACCATCATGCAAAGTACTAAAGTGGTATACTAATTGTGATGTGTGACTTTGCCTGATACAGTATATAAAGTCAATATTTTATAAACCCTATATATACATACCTATTATAGTCAATGAACTTGTTAGCCACTGATAAACTAATGATTGGCTGAATCTACCTGTGTAGGTTATTGTTATTGTTGTTTATTTTATACAAATTATATATGTAGCTTGGATGACCATATAAGGGTCATAAAATATTTTTGCCCTTTAAGTGATGACTCAAGTGTTCAAAAAAGTAGACCAAAAGTGTATTAAAAGTGCAGTATCCTAGTGTATAAAAAAGCACACCAACAGTGCACTAAAAATGTAGCCATACTGTAGTCAACAGACTTGGTCAAATTTGCATTGTGTATTTTCTCACAGCCATAGTTTGGCTGTATGGCAATGTTTGTGTGGTTTCTCAAACATATTTAAACTTTGGCCTCAGTTTTTTTCTCACAACCATCTAATCTTTTAACTACACTTTTTACTATGCTTTTTTACTACATTTTATGCTACACTTATGCTACACTTGCTACCCTTCTCCAGATTAGTTAACTTTATTACTATATTCTTTAAGGCTAGTCAATCTACTTATATCCTTCTTCTAGACTTTTCTTACAGTCTCAAGGTTAGCTGATATTGTTTCTACTAAGTTTTTTACTAACTTATTTTTGCTTCTAGGCTTATGTAATGTAATCTTTACCTCACTGTAAGTGTTTTATAGTTTATTTATTATCACTCTGACTTGATTTATTACATATTGGTCAACTCATTTTATTTCTACTAAGGTATTTTTACTAATATATTTTCGCTTTTAGGCTTATGTAATATGATCCTTATCTGAGTGTAAGTTATTGATATTTTATTTATTTTCACTCTGAGATAGTCTTTGGTTATTTCAGTATATTGATAATCTGAGTTCTTTTGTACTAGTACTAGTATAGTGTAGGTCTTTATTGTATGTACTTGGTGAATTCACAAGGTGATATTTTATTCCATCTCTGAGAATCCCTAAGTAAATTTCAGACATACTGGTCAATAAACAATATTAAAAACAATACATAACACACACATCAATCAATTACACTAGTCTTTCAGGCAATCATCTAACAAAATAATTGATATGAAATACTATGAAATATCAAGAAAATGTATAAAATCCAGCCAATAATAAAGGGAGGTAAGTTATATTGATATAATCTAGATAATTTGACAAATAAAGTATTAGTTGATATTTTCTGAAATTTATGAGAAAAGTATACTAATATTGACAATTACCAGTGGGAGGATTTTCCTGATATAATGGTAGATAACAGTGTGATATTTGGCTCTTATGCTTTTTTTATTTGCTAGGGTACCAAGCCTACCATGGCTTGGTTATACATATATCAAGTCAGTCACTACAAACAGATGTCTAGATTGCAGCACAAATACATTGTGCTGCAGGCATGTTCTAATATATCTGGTGGCAACTTCAGATGTTTTCAAATTGATAGAAGTCTTCAAAAGATGAGAACAATGCCCAGGTGATTTGAATTGCTTTCAAGGATCAGTGGAGAGACTAATGATGTGATTGCTGAGGCTCCACTACAGTAACTAATGCTTACACAAGGTGATCAATACATCTATACCCTGCAGTGGAACCTTGAGGCAGCTCTACCATTAAGCACTCTTGCACTGCTAGTCTACATGCTTGGCCCAAGCATGGGGGTATCAAAAATTTCAGTGAGTATCTTTCTTTCTTTTTTTTTCTAACTTCACTTTATAGGGAATCATGCTATGTATTCTCCAGATGCCTCACACATGTCCTATATGAAGAGTTCATCCACAGCCGGCAAAATAGGCCAACTCAGTTGCTCTTTTATCATATGTTGAGATGATGGGGTCTTTAGCCCCTCTACTTTTCACAAGGGATGTATCAGGCTGATAGCCTGAGGAGGCTCCTCTAAGGCCTAGAAAACCACAGTAAGTTCATTTTTGAATATATCTCAACTCATAATCCACTCATTCCTTATAGTGGACTTGGAAGTTATTAGAAACAATATGTACTAGATTCATAAGCAGTCTGCTTGCCCATGTCATTAGTGACAGCTTGATATAACTTTTGCTATTTAGATTTCTCACTTGTAGTTTTTGAAGCACCATTATTGAATGTCAATCATCAAATATGATTTATCATTTTCAACAGTATTCTATGACAATCATGCACAACTATAGCTGACATGCAATAAGTCATCAGAGTGATAAGCCATATAGTGAAACAAACATCTATTACTCAAGATATGAATATTATTACAATGGGATCTTTAATTAAAATATTCATATCTTGAAATCCTATGAATCAAATCACATGACCCAAGGGGCAATTTGTAACCAAGATTGTACTATCTTTTATCTCACTAGACCTAAGAACAATTCCTACATGTGTGTATAGTGCACTTCATGCACTAATTTGCATTTAGTTATTGCAATGGTTTTTGGAGTCACTGTAAAGGAGTTGGAAGGACCAACTACATAGAAATAGTTTCTAACTTTTCATGGAGTACTTAGAGCCTTCCACCATCAAGCAAGAAGTTCCCTTGCTCTTACTCATAATCATACCTTGTTAAGAGGTTATCTTGTTGCTTCTTAAACCCACTACTACTGGTATGGAAGTCTTCTAAGTACATGTAACTCATGTTCTACATAAAGAATTTCTAGAAGGTCAGTAAAATTGACCAACTCAGCTGCTCTTATGCTATATATCAAGATTGTGACAAGCTAGGACTCTGAGAGGGAACTTGAAAGGTCATGGTAAGTTTATCCTAGAGTATGTCTTGACCTATAGTACTAGTAGTTTACTAATTCCTCAGTGTGGTTTACTATCTATGTATTATATATATACAGCTAGATTCAATCATTGAGTTTGTTTATTATGATATACATTATATATTATAATATATATCAATATTTTAACTTGTTTCCCTCTATGCTAGACTTATTGCTTATGTATGTACCTGTAAGAGTTCAGTGGTTCTTTATGAGTTAATTCTATAAAACTATGATATCAAGATCATGCCATATACACCAATTAATTGCAATCAGAGCTATCAAACTATTCAATTCCTTGATATTCTCTAGACTATGGAGTTATGAAGTTAGTATTATTGAATCCACTATTATCCTGTGCATCCAGAATCACAGCATTATTTTTTAGAAATCTCTTTCAAAGTTAAATTATTGGAAGTTTAAATTTCTAGTGATCTTTAGAGTCTTAGTGATAAACACTCATTATATGTATATATGAGTACTTTGAAGTTTGTCATGACCACTATTGTACTTCAAATTTAACTTCAAACTCATCTTTCATTTAATCTTTGAATCTAATCTGAACTTGAAGTATGCCCACTGTGTTGCTGTTACAATCACACCAAACACTATGGTTAATCACTAGAGTGATTGCCTAGTCACTACTAGTGTGGCTCACCTATCTATCATAGGTATGACTCAGTAGTATGACTCATTAATGGGCCATGATCCAGACCCATTAACCCTTGACCACTCTAGACAATCTATTTAACTTATATAAGCCTACTTTTACATTGTATATATGAGTGCTATTCTCTTTCTTTGATAACTGTTATATGTACCATTATGATGGTATTCTACAAGCATCCAATATAACCCTGAAATTGTGCCTGGTCACCTATAGTCTCCAGTTTGAGCCTAATGGTGCTGTATTCAAACATTTTTTTGTCCATCACTTTGTAATTTTTTTTTTCACTAGTCAAAGCCTTAGAGAGGAGATGGATAGTAGGTGTACACTCTAGTACTGCACTCACTGGCATTGAGTATGCCATCTTCAAGATGAACACATGACCTGGATCCCACAGATTCCCACTCACTTTGTGCATTCTTTGACTCCATCACTGCCTCTGATGTAGATGGGATTTCACCTCAGGAATGAGTCAATAGTAGGGGAGCACAAGATTCACAAGAATCACAACTAAGAAGCCTCCAAGTTATGCTATGAAAAAGGATCACCACCTGGTACCCCATATTATGTGACCAAGGAACTTGAAACCCAGTCATGAACTCATATTGTAGCTAAGACATGGATGAAAGGAAGTGCTGGGAGCTTCCCATTGAGAGTAGACACTGGCAGCACATATAATCAGTCATATTTTTTGTTGTGGACTTTTCTGAGCTGTTTGAGCCATCTATATACTATATTGGTGCTTCTGTAGGAAAGCATAGAAAATAAGAATCAATGAAGTCACAATGACAAAACTAGACAATAGATGCAGCATAGCAGCCTGTCACCTAATGTACATCTACTGTTGTGATACTATCTATCAAGTCAGTCCAAGGCATATTCTCGCGAATCTGAACTGTGATGAAGCTATCAGAGGCAATGCGGCGGTACTGCTCACGAGATGGTTCTGTAAGTAACAACGCGCCAAAAGGTTGTCTCACACGAGCAACAAGACCTAACGCCTGCCTAGTTTTGTCCTCCAAGTCGTCATGATAATTATGGGTGGAGAAATCCTGATCAAGGAAGGTGCGAATCCAGGGGTGGAATAGACACGGACGTTTCACCTTGGAGAGATCATCTTTGGTGGTAATTTCTACCTCCCCCAATGCCTTCGTCGTCCCACGATAGAACCGGAAGTTGTTCTTCGACTTCAATCCAACACAAATGGAACCAGGAATGATTGGGAAAGCAAGCCCAGCGATTCGAAGGCGGCCATAGTTGATGGATGGCGGAGGAAGTTTGCTGAGGAGACCAAAGAGTTGTTTAATCGATAAGATATCCGACTGAGGCAAAGATGAGCGTAGTTCTTGTATAATAGCTTCCATCTCCGCAGGCTCGATGCCACGTGGGATCTGCTGTGGAACGAGCTGGTTGTACACCGTAAGGTCCGCCGGTAGACAGCTGTTGTAATTACCTGCGGGCCCGGTCCAAGCGAGGATGGTGGCATCACCCGAATTGGTCAAGACATATTCCAAGAGACGACCGACCGCGTGACACTTGCCCTCGCCATAGTTGCTAAGAATTGTATTGGCACAGAAGATACCTAGCAGCGAGTAGGCAGCGTCTTCATCGACAGTGGTCAAACGCTGCGACGCTAGGAAAAGCTTCTCGCGGACCCTGCTAGGACCCGGCTCGAGTGCATGTAACTCTTCTGCAGAAATATGGGATACTTGTTCCATCTCCGCGATAACGACGGGGGACTTTTTGTGGTTGGGGAGATCCAGCCCTAAATAGGGTTTCCAGTCTTCGGTGTAGAACTGGATGGTCTCGGCCGCTACGTATTCTTGGTACGTCCATCCACGTCTACTCCACTCGCTGCTCCCAAGATCGCCACTCTTCTGAGACGTTGATTGGACTCCACAAAGGTGGACGAGAGTGAGCGCAGAGCCACGGTACCACCTGAACATGGCAACCAACGACGCATTCAATACTGCTGTGTCCTCTTTGTCGATACAGCACGTGTCCGACCACACCCAGCGGAATCCAAGAGCGTGTGCGACCTTGGAAAACTCTTTAAGTTTGATATTTGGAGAGGACGGCTGGAGTTTATAGATGGAGATATTCTGGACTGTCTGATACAAGGGTTCACCGGCGTCTTCCCACCGGTGCGACAGCATAACATAACGGTAAAACTTTTTCACCTCCTCTAGGATTCGGGTATGATTCAGCGAGATGTGAGTGGTCATTGAAGAGCGAAGCTCGTCATAAATTGGAAGCTTGTGGAACGCCACCCTTTGCTGTGCCTTGTTGCAGAGGCAACCGGTGATAGAGTCTATGAGTACAGTAGGCATCTCAGACACGGTTTGATTAATGACACTCTGAATTTCGGTTGTGACATCGATATATTGAGCTTTGAGTTCTGTCGTTGATGTCGTGTTAATCATGTGTAGATACACGGAAAATGAATGCACCCTCACGATGAATGTGCTCACCCGAAGATTGCTCCAATTTTGCAAGCATCTCAAGGAACGTGTTAAATGCGTTAGTATACTGCCCCCCTGCATGTAATGCTGCATGTCTCTGTTCATAACCCCGATGAGATGATGGCTCTAATTTGACGATCTGTAAGCCATGTTATTGAAATAATTTGAATGAGGCACAAAGTGTACCTTGTCGGCATCATGTAGTGCATTCTTCCACGAGCCTAAAGAGACTTGGGCCCTGCTGCGCTTCACGAGAATCTCAACACGGTTGACCGGATTGAGTGATAAGATAGTCGAAAAGTGATCAACAGCTTCGCCATATCTATGAGTGTCCATCGCAGTGTCGCCGAGCTTCTCAAGCTGATCTCCGCATTGCTGAAGAAAATCTATGGATGGAAAGTCAGGGCCATTCACTATATTCTGTATACTGCGTCCTACCGGGTTCCCACTGCGCTGGATCATCGTAGTCACTCGCGCACCCAGAGGAACACTGCTGCATCTGTTGAAAATACTCGGTTGCCTCTTGATGAACATCGAAGTTTTGAAGCTTCACCAGTACCAAATAGATTGTCAGCATCTAGTATTAGTCTATCACATGAAACAAACCATGGAGGTGTCGACTACGGCTTTGTCTACCGAGCCGTGGAACAACACGATTTTCGCCCACTTCGATAACAGCTTAGTTGGAGTAGGAGAATAAAAGGAAAGTGCGGCAGTGTACGCTGCAAAGGAGTTGTCATGATTGTTGATCATCGCCGCCTCATCTCCTTTCTCCTCAAGTTTTGCGATACATGTATGAGCAAAATCTGTGACAGTTGAACATCCTTGTCTGATTCACGATAGGAAACTCACCTGCAAGCAAGTCCACAACCATGTCATTTGTTTTCCCAGTATTGCTTTTATGACTCGATGTCTTGAAAACTTGAAGCAACCGGAGAGCATCATTAATGCGGCCCTGGGCATACAGGATTTCACACCGGCGCTTCCGACTGCGGGCTTGAAGAGTTTGAGTGAAGGCACCAGTCTCATCACGGCAAGCAGCGAGCTCCGAGCGAAGTTGCTGAACAGTATCTTCGAGATCTGCTATTTTTCCATCTGATTGACACAGAATCATACAACCACGAGTAAACCGAAAGGGGGGAAAGCACAAACTTAAAGATTCCAGCTTGAGCATCTTGTATGACGTGTAATGCGGTAAGTAACACCATAAGCTTTTGATAGGTTACACTTACACACTGGGCATGTCCATGGTAAAGGATATCGAAAAAGTTCTGCAATATGATTTTGTTGCCCACCTTGGCAAACACATCATGATTTGACGAAACCGCGATGACTTCGACATGATCACCATACTCGATAGGGGAACCAATTTGCTCGTGTGATGTCGAATCCCAGAAGGAAATGTACGGGCCAGCAGAGGCTGCAATATACGAGCCATTGCTTGCCAGGGCAATGCACCGAGGAGGCCGGTCAGTGTGAATTCGCCATTTCGACAGGACGATTCCGGCAAGTGCATCGATATGGTAAATATGACCATCGACCGATGCAGCAAAAATGTGATTATTATTGTGGCCCCAGGCAATGGTGGAGACTGGAATCTTGAAGTCAACAAGGAGGCGACCTTGTTCGGCTCCATAGATTCGGAGACTCTGTTCGGAGGCAGTTGCGAACAAGCATCCATCGTGTGAAAACTTTGCAACTTGCACCCGATTGTCATGATCCAGTGTGAATTGCTCGTGCCAACGGCCAGTAGCAATTGACCACACCCGGACGTTGCGGTCACGACCGACGTCGGAAGGGTATCTCCGAAAGGACTCCGTCGACGATCCCGCCGACACAATCTTCGTCCCGTCTGGCGACATATCGACAACGAGCACCTTGTGCTTGTGTCCTTTTAACTCGGCCACTTTCTCTCCACTCTCCGCATTGAAGACCACCACATTGGCTTCGCTGCTGCCAATGATCCACTTGCCATCTCGTGCGACTGCAATGCCATTCACGCAACCTCCCGTGTCCCTGGGCATCCCTACCTCTTCCATCTCTTCAACTTGCCACCATCGAATTGTATTGTCGTCTCCACTGGTCAGAAAGTATCCCCTGTCCGCGAGCAACGCAACTGACTTAATTCTCTTTGAGCTCTCGAGCTCGGCCACTTTTGTCTTGGTTTTCTGAAGGGTGGGGGACATCCTGTTGGTGAGCGCCCATCAGTATCGCAATTTCGTGGTCCACTATTTATGTCAGATTTTCTTACTTTCCTCTGTCAGGTTCTTGGATTCATCAGTATGTTCTTTCGATCTTCCTATCCAGCGACTCACCAGAATCACTACAGGTTGACCTATGGTGCAATTGGGAGAAAATTGTCAGAACAAGTGCCAGAGCCACAGCAACAAGGCTACGTCGTGATTGTCCACTCCCTCAGTCTCACGGCGTACACGTGCCCCCTTCCTGTGTCTTCAGGACCACCTCTCGCTGCATAAACCTTTTTTTCCGTTCTCGTCGGGAGATCTCACCCTCGGTCATCATCGACGATGACGGGTACTTGTTCGCAACAGGCGACATCCTTAATGATTAATCACTAGGTCCTTCAAAACACCCCGCCGTCGACGTGCCCCTTTCATAACCTAAGTTTATGCGCCACATTTTCGTCCATGTGAGGTGCGGTAGCTTCCATTCATGGTCTCTGAGGCTGATGCTAATTGTTAGGTATGTATGTTATAAGCGTTCAGGTTCAATATGCAGTGGTTTACAGGTGGTCTCGATAGCAATGATGAGACTTAAGGTGGTCCCTTAGGCTGTGCCACACAAAGAGTCGTTCCTGCAGTTGCGCAGTCACTTTTCAATAGGTGCACATCACCGGATCTGTGCACGAGGTCCACCTTCTAATAACGCCCCATCCCGGTCGCCTCCATACAGACGCTTCGGTACGATGACTGGGTCTCAGCTGAGAAGACCTCGGAAAACCGCAGCATTCTTGCTGTTATGTTCGTAATGTAACTGCACCTATATCCTTAAGCGTGATGCACGCCTCATCAGTTCAATTGCTATCGTCAATGAAAACTTGATTGAGATCGGACTAAAACATGTCTGAGCTCAAAAACATGAACGAGCACTCAAGAATGAGCTTGCAATGCTTCAGGGCTGCCACGAGCCACTGTTGAGCGAACTAGTCATGGCACGGAGGGAGTTTGACACCTTGTACTCGTCCAGTGAAACCAAAGACCATAGAGAACAATGTACTGATTGCCGAAATGGGCCTTGGAAACGTTGCAACGTTGTCAAGGCAGAGCCCATCACCATGTGCCAACTTCGGTTCTCACAATCCTAAACCATCAAGATCCGGGAAAGCGTGGTAGCAACGTGCTATCATCCACCACTTCTTCGTCTAGATGAACAGTACAGTTGTATCAATCACGATGAATAGTATACTTACTAGTCATATACATTTTTTCAACGAAGAATGGCACCTTGAATTCTCGTATCACACCCATGATGGCTACAGTGAAAAGATCGTCTCGTGCATTCGATATCAAGGCTGCATTGCGATCAGAGTGCTATCCGAGGTGGTATTGACAGCATAATTTCAGCAAGGCGGCGTTCTCCAACGACATCCTATGGTATGCAACTTGAAAACGGTGTCCATTAGCATTAATTTCGAAGATACTTTGCAATTTCGTACCTCGTCCATGATCTGATCTTCAACCCCGCACTACAAATCGTCTTCATGATACGCATAATAGAGCGAGTCTACTCTTTCCTGACCACTAGTCTTTGCTATCATCTAGTAGACGGGGTTCTTACTATCGTGGTATCGTTCCAATTATAAACCGGTGTTACATGTGACAACCAGGCGGGAACGGCATCTAAAGCATGAGGGGACAGTGGGAAAAGTGCAGTTGCGGGTAAACACCCACAGGCACCTTGTTTTCAGTCACCGTCCTGGTAGTACGTACTGGTCGAAAATGTCTGAGAACACGTTTGAGCGCGGAAAGTCCAAGGACACTGACAGTGAGTCCATGGATGGGACTAATGAAAATGAAGCACTGACGAAGTCCAAGCATCGGATAGTGCCAGTTCCACATCCTTTAACACGAGGCCAGCAAGAGAAATTCCCTTCCAGACCGGCCAGAGAAAAGCGATTGAAGATTCTATGACGGGATTCCCATTTAGCGGCAGTTCTGCGACTATCAGCCAACAAAACGTTGCAAAACCCATGCTCACAATTGATACGAAAGATGAAATACGCTCAATTGCGTTCGTAACGGAAGGAGAACACGGTGACATTTTGGGTGCTGGTGGAGGACCGGAAGGGAAGGTTCACCGATGGCGACTGGAAGACGGCGAGGAAGTACAAATGCCAATATCGGGGTCATCTACGAAGAACATTGCCGTCTCAAGAAATAGCATGTGGATGGTGTGCGGATCAAGCCACTGTGGATATGTCTCAGTGTGGGACGCTCAGAGCCACAACCCGGTGGAAGAGTTCAAGCACGGAGACGCTAAAGTGCATGTGGTAGACATCTCCGAAGATGGCACCAAGATTGCGAGCGGATCAGCTGACAAGACTGTCTCCACCTGGTTGTCTCCGGATCCAAACGGTATGGGTAGATTGAGACGAGTGCTGACACTGGTGTTGCAGGACTACGATTACCTAGTTGCAATGAAATTCTCACCCGACGGCAATTTCCTCGCCATCGCCACGTCGAATAATAGCCTGAGGCAGACTGCCAACAGTAACTCTGTTTGCATCTACTCGAACAGAACAGGACCACGTCTCGTCGCCCAATTTTCAATTGAAGTTGGCTCAGATGGAAACCGAAGCTTCGCATGGAATCATCAAGGACACCTCTATGTCATCTCTCGTGATGGAAAAATTCACTATCTTGATGTATATGCTGGGAGAGAACTCTCGAAATGGCCTATCCGCACCGATGGCACGAAAAAATCGGGGTGCATTGCTCTGCCAAGCAGTCACAGATTCATCACGGCTTCCACCGGCTCATCAATTTCGTTCTGGGACACAACGACACACAAGAAAATAGGGTCTGTCGATTGCGATGGCTGGGTCTGGACAATGGCGATTTCGGACAGCCATCACATCGCAATTAGTTACGGCAAGACAGTCATCATTCGCAGCCTTGCCGACATTGTTCCTTCTTACTATGCTCTCGATATTGGAGCTAGACCTGCATCGGTAAGCTCAACACGTGTGTCGGCTGAATTGCCACTGACAACTCGAATTCTATAGAATGTGGATCCAGAAGAAAGAACTCTGTGTACAGAGGACGAGTTGCCAAGTTACGGGCTGCCGGTGGGTGCGTACATAGCTAAACTTCGCCTATGCCGTCATTGTTCTGATACTGGCGTTTCATCATCAGATTTCGAAAAGATGACTGGTCTCGAGAAAACCGTGCAGGAACTTCAGAAAGAACTTGAAATGCTCCGAGCCCGCTTTAACGCACAGTCACAAGAACTAGCTTCTGCAAAAGAGGAGCTCGAGACCTCAAGGTCATCCAACAAAGCCAAGGATAACATAGTCAACGCCCTTACTGTCGAGGTGGACCAGTGGAAGCGTTCTGATGCCACAAAAGCTATGGAACTCGTCGCCGCACAAAAGAGTCTGGAGGATTGTCATCGCGATTTGCAGGAGTTCGTCGCCGTTCGCGGGCAGCTTTCTTTGTCCCAATCCCAAATGATACAGACACAGGAGTGGTATAGTGAGCAGGTCGGGCAACTCCGGTTAACTGTCCAACAAAATCAGCACGTACCATTTTCCGTGCAAAACTATATCACTCAGTCGGACATGCATGCGGAGACGAATATCGTCGATACACTCCAACGACTGAACGAGAGCATCCAGTGGAGTTCCACGATCGTCACAGATCGTGTAATCCACAATTTCCAGCCCGGCATTTCAAACCCTACGGAGGAAACAGAGAGGCTTGTAAAACACATTGGCCAGCCCCTGGTGAACCAGCTACGGAGCAACTCGCGCCCCGAGGTGGTTAAGTATCTTCCTATTGCGTTTCAAGCCTACCTCGTCTATCACCTGCACGAGATCATTTCCGCGTGGTCCACCGATAGCGAATCCAACAGGCTCATCCGTAAGTTATACGACGAAGTCCGGAATTTAGGTGAGCAACCAAACCTTATAGGTGTTACCAAGTCCTCTGTTGATGATAGATAACAGAATCTCAGTCGATATCCGGTCGCTGGCGGTCTCTTACTTACGCCTCTATCTTACAAACCTGTTCAAACAGTCCAGATGAGCTCATTGAGTCTGCGATGGACGGACTCGCTGATATCATCGTTGTCGCTGGCTGTGCCTGCTCCACCTCCGCTGCGAGAGAACTTATCAAGTCAAGATTTCGGGATCGGATATCCTTTATCGTTACCACCGCAGGGCGACTCAGCAAGTCTATCATGGACGCTCTATCTGCGGACTATCGAGTCGAGGCCGTTCGCCCAGTTAAGACGCTAGATGAGGGCACAATGGAGGTTGACCTGGTTGGCCATGGGAAGAAGTCGAGGAACCAGACGGTGTTATGCACCACTCAGATGGGCTTGTCGAAGGAGGTCATCACGCAAACGAAAGTCGGACGCGCCAAGATCAACACCTTGACGGTGACGAACGTAGTCAAGTCAAAGGTCCGTCCTTGGTAGGAAGTGATTGGTGCGGTACTGTCGTCGCCGTGCCAGTGTCTGTCCCGATTCTGTAGCTTTGCAATCAGTCTATCCTTGATACCCCATACTAGCATCCCATCTTTGCACCCGAGATTAGTGCTTTATCATATGGTTCGAGTTCTCTCGACGTGTTCCCCCTGTTCCCTATCTGACCACCAAGGGTCTTCCCAGAAGACTTAGATGTCAGCGATAGTCACCGGCATGACAAAGAAACGCTAGGACTACATGCTCCAGGTGGTGACCTTGTTCCCTTTCCCAACACTGACTATCCATCGACCGTCAGTCGACACAGCTACAGCATGCTTCAAATCCGTGAGTTCCATCACTCGAAACCCAAGTACTCACACTGATAAAAGGCTATGCTTTGTCATTTTCAACGGTATTCTGTGACAACCACCGACAACTAAACTATCATGTAATAAATCATTAGAGCAATAACCCATAAGCCGCGGACAAACTAAACGAGAGCAATCATGACTGTCGTGCAGGGAATGTCGACGTCTATTATCCTCGTCATACCACCAACAAGGTATCATAGGCAAGTAGGTGTTCGATCATCCGTATGTTTCCACGTGCCGCAATTAATAGTAATAGTTGTAACCCCAGGGCAATCTCGGAACCCACTTTCCGATACGGTTCTTGAGCCAGCACCAGGGAAGATCGGAGGGACAGTCATCAGGATTGCCGGGAGTCGGTTTGGGAGTCGGTTCTGGTTCTGGCTCCGGCTCTGGACCGTCAAGACCACATTCGGATGGAACTCGGTAGCCCTATTTCATAGCACGTTAGCCCTCGAACCGACAAATCGACAGGGATAACATACGTTCGTGCGTACGCCTCCACCCCATGGTGAACTGCCAACAACCTTGGCATTGACGCCCAACCCCCTCTCTGCGAACCCTTCCCAAATCTCGCAAAAGTTCTCGCCGCCAGTCAAAACCTTGTCAGCCTGGATGATGGCAGCCCTGGCATCGAAGAAGCTGGGGGAACAAGGCTGGAGCTTCATGCCGTTCAGCACGAGTTGCAATAACAGTGTGTTACCATGCTTGGGAACAAGAGGATTGGGCGAACCAGTGAGTCGATCAAAGGTCTGAGGCTTGTAAAAGTCGTTGGGTGGAAGTGTCCCGTCCGCGTCGGGAACAGGCGGGAAGAGCGTTTCCGAAAAGCCGTACTTGGTGATGAATCGTTGTTGAAGAACCCAGAGCATCTCGGCCCATACTTCGCCAATCGCATGAACGCCCCAGTAGCCCGGTTTGTCGAGGGTCTCGTACGTCGACGGATTGATGTCGAGGTCGGTAGAGTATGGGTAGTTGCGAATGCCACCCAATTGGTTGGCAGCCCAAGCACCCATGGGGAAGTCCGTATAAGTCGAGGTAGAACGGACGGAGGTAGCAATGAAATCTAATAGGAATTAGTGGGATCCAATTAAGTAATCAACGTGAACGAACCTCCCCACCCTTCACCCATTCCACCAGCCTCTCCCCAGCCAAGACATCCAGAGTTCTTTGGTCCGCCCGTAAGGCGGGTGGAAAGACCGTGAGACAACTCGTGGATGACAATGCCGGCCTCCATGTCCCCATCGGGGTAGGGAGAATCAGTATTCCAAAGGTACATCCGGCAGCGACTAGTATCGGAAGGTGAAGGATAATTGGTTAGTAACGATGCGATTGTAACAAGAACTCGTACAAACCCATTCTGGCCATCAGGAGGAGTCATGAAGTTGGCATTGTTGAATCCACTCCCGTCCTGAGCATTTGCAATCACAGCGTCGTTTTCCGCGCCACCTCTCTCAAAGTTGAACTGCTGGAAGTTACCGGCAACCTCGTTGAAGCCATACCTAAGACGAATTGAGCGCACCCAAACGGGAGAAAAAGCAGTGTACTGACCGGTAGAAGAGATCATGGATCATGTTGCTGGTATAAAACAACTGCGTTACAGTTGCATTAATGTGAGCCTTTGCCTGTTCCATCGAGCCTATTTGGTTATCCGCTGGTTCAGGGGAATAAGGGTATGCAAATTGCGAGTCTGGTCCAGCTGTACTTGACATGAGCTTCTGGCCAATGAATACGAATGAGAGCGGTACCTAGCGGACGCTCATTATACATCCACCCGTTCCTGCCCTCCCAATTCTCGTGCGCGAAGACATTGTTGCCCCACGTCGTCTCGGTCGTGCGCCAGTGCGAACCTATTTGGCATCCAAGTCATACGTGATCATTCAAGTAGTTACCAGCTCAATACTTACCATCGGTAGACAGAGACTCCCCGCCCGAGGTTGGATCATTGGAGTAAGGAAGCGTGTGCCAGCCGGCGGGGGAGGCGAGGGTATCACCCAGTTCTTTGACGAGTTCCCTACCGTATGACAAGGGGTATTTGGCCTCCGCT
>JBBPUM010000340.1:0-19004 GCA_038094695.1 Chiua aff. virens | reverse complement strand
TAATTAACAACAGATTGACAAAATGTTGTTAACTTTGTCTGTGGGACTTAGGCTTGAAACTTAGGTAAAATGTTATGTCTACATTTAGACAAAACAAGAGTGAGGCCTTTGTTTTGTGAGCTGATTTAGGAACAATAGAGAATATGTTATTAAAGTATGTGCCTTAGTCGTATTTCGAACATGTTGATGAGTATGTAAGCTGAACATACCCGGGATGCTTTGCTCTGATTGGCCAGTATCCGTTAACATAATTCAAAATATATATTGCAATATTTTGTTAGGTATTTTTCATAATATGTATGATTAAAAATGTGATGTAAACATAGGCGCTGCTACATATTCTAAGAATTTGTGGGGTAGATATTCTAAATATATTGTTCACTTTTTCATAAAAACATTTCATAGGATTTATTTTTGATATGTAGTACACTATGTTAAGATGAAATATTGAAAAACCCAGGCGGAATAAGTTTGTAGCTATGTACCGCATATATTACAAGGACTTATCCAATCGTGCCCGGTGTGTTATAGTTTTTGGTACATGTTATCAAAGCCCACTACACAGGCATACCCTTTATAGATAGTTTATATGATGTAAATTCAATGACGCATGGTTTTGTAAATGGCCAATAATTCTTTTTGCTTATAATGGGCTTACATGTGTTTATATACCCGTGGTAACGTGTATCAAACTGAGGCATATGGCAAAGTTAGTATCAAGCTTTCGAACTGCGAGTGATGTCATGGGGCTAGTGGTGGGTCTATACTGGGTTTGGTATATTGCAGCATGGCTACTACTAACGCAGTTCGACTCGACAGTTACAAAAAGTGACTGGTAGTTGTGTGACGGAGTGGGGAGTAATTCTACTGGCACTGTTGCTCTATATTAATCTATATGCGGGTGGCCGTTACGCACGTCTTCCCTTTGCAAGGTGGCCTTTGTTCTTATTGGCGCCTCTCGGCCTCAGCTCGATGGTGGGGCCATTCCAGTTCGGGATGTTCGGGAAGTCACACAGGCCGCGTGGGTGGGCTACCGAGTGACAGAGGGTGCATTGGAAGAGGTTAGTGGCGGAGCCAATACCGTAGAGCGTAGTCATGTATTTGAGGGATGTGAGGAAGTGTCGCAATTCCGTCCAGGCTTCGGGGTTTGTGGTGGGAGAGTCTGCATAGACATTGAATCTGGGGGTCTCGATCCCTCCTGCTACCTTGTAGTCAAGGAATTCAATTTTTACGGAGTCGACAAACTTTCGAATGATTTGGTTGGACTGGGCAATGACCTCGTCCTGCTTGAAGAAGGGGTCCTTGTCGTTCAGGATGATGAAGATGGCGTGGATGACCTCGGGGTCAGTCCAGAGGGAGCGGACTGCATCATCTATGATTTCTTCCCGGTTGGTTGTGAAACCTGCGAGGTTGAGTAGTAGGGTGGGGAGAGCTCGTTCTACAAAGGGGGAGGCTTCAAATGTGAGGGATGCGGAGGACCATATGCGTTGTCCAATCAGGATGTCCCGGATTTCTCCAGAGATTTGGTGGACTAAGAACGTGTTTGGGCTTGTATCCACGGGGTAGGATTCGATCGGGGCCGTTGTATGAGAGCAACGAGCTATATTATTAACTGACCTAGTACAGAGTGTTTGTATGTAGTCCGTCAGGTTTTGTATCTATGTAAACTGAGTGAACAACGTACCTCAGCCGTTGTATGAGAGCAACGAGCTGAGGGAAGAAACAAAGAAAAAAGGCGAATCTATAGTTCGAGCAGATTACTAATCGCTACCAAGAGAACACCAATCAAATGGCGCCATGCCAAGTATCACCCCAACTGGTGACGATGCTGCCTTATAAGAAGTGGCCAAGAGTCCAACACGCCCCCTCAGTGAGACACCAGTGAGAGGGCTGAGCGATGAATGCGGAAGGTGGCGCGGACAAGGGACTTTGTGAGGATGTCGGCAACGTTCCCGTGTGTAGACACCCATTCTAGACGGAACGCTTTCTCGCGAACCCGGTCTCGGACGAAATGATAGCAGAGGCGGATCTGTCGCATTTTGGAGTGGTTCATCGGCTTCGTCGCCAGGGCTACTGCCCCGGTGTTGTCACAACGGATGACTGTGGGCTGAGGTACAGCGTGATGAAGGGTCTCCAAGAGTGAATGAATCCAGATCCCCTCCGCCATGCACGGGGTCAGTGCCACGTATTCCGCCTCCGTTGACGAGAGAGCCTGCACCTGTTGCTTCTTAGAAGCATGAGCAATGGGTCCGCCGTAGTAATACCACACGTAGCCGCTGACAGAGATGCTATCCTCCGTCGAAGTCGCCCAGTCAGAGTCGCTGTACCCATGGAGTGCATGATCGCATGTTGGGTTCCCGAAATGCAGGCGCAGCGTTTTTGTCCCTTTCAGGTAACGTACCACACGCTTTGCAGCCGCATAGTGGCAGAGCTCTGGAGCTGAGCATTTTTGTGAAAGACGTTGGACCGCCTGTGCAATGTCCGGCCTAGTGCACGTCGACAGGTAAATCAGCTCTCCAACCAGCTTGCGATACGCAGTGTCCAGGCCCTTTACCGGTGGGTACTCTGCTTCGTCCGAGCCGAAAGGCGCTTTCGGATCCATAGGTAGTGACACTGGGTTTGCATCCGTCAACCCGTACTCGGTACAGAGATGATCGATGTATGACTCTTGGTGGATCCAAAGCTCCTTCCTTGCCCTGTCTCGCTCGATCTGGATCCCTAGATAGATGCTCACCTCACCAAGGTCGCTGATTCCAAAGCGATCCCCGATCATCTTCTTTACCCAGTCGAGGAAACGACGATTATTGCTTCCTGCCAGTCCATCGTCCACATGCCAGACGATGATACAGATGATCCGGATGCCAGATTCGACTTGATCGAAGATGAACACAGCAAGGTCGGCCTTGGAGCGACTGAAGCCCAGGGCCTCCAGCACACTGCATAGCAGCTCATACCAGTCAAACGCCGCTTGCTTCAGTCCGTAGAGTGACTTGTACATCTTGCAAACCAGAAGCAATCCGTCCTTTCCGACCCGTTCAAACCCCCTCGGTTGCTTCATGAAGATCTCCTCGCTGAGTTTCCCATGGAGGAATGCCCTTTTTGCATCGAAGCTGTCAAGCTCCCAGTTGTGCTGAGCTGCAAGGGCAACGAGAATCTTTATGGAGGTTTGGCGGGCGACAGGCGCGTAGGTCTGGTGAAAATCTACCCCAGGGATCTGCGAGAACCCTTGCGCGACCAGGCGTGCCTTGAACCGCGAACCGCCCTTTGGGTCCACCGGCTTGAACTCGAATACCCATCTGTTTCCAATGAGCTTCCTTCCTGGTGGCGGGTCCGTCAGTTCCCAGACGCCCATCTCCTTCATCAGCTCCAGTTCCCTTTCCATTGCTGCCCTCCATTCTGCGTGATCTGAGCGCTTCATGGCTTCGTCGTATGTCGCTGGCGGGATTGCCATGTCATAGTCAGTTTGATTTGGGTCGCGCCGTGTGTCACTACGAACGGTGAGGTTGGACTGTTCTGTGATGATGAGGTTCACCTGTGCGATGGGGATTGCATCTGTCTCCTTGTCCCCGGGCATTTCGTCCTCCGAGTCAGTGAGAGTGGATAAGGACGAGAGGGAGTCGGTGTCGTCAGTGGGAGAAGCCCCTTTCGCCCCCTCAGACGATGCCGAAGCAGCACCCTTCTGGAGGGCCAAAATGCGAGCGGACCGACGAGGTGGGGGCCGAGCAGGCGCCTCAGAATGCAAGGGAGCCCCGGCTCCCTGCGCAATGGGAGGAGCGTGGCTGGGTGGCATTGCGGAGGCATCGGATGACACAGGAGGGGCTTCAGTTATTGCCGAGCCAGGAGCGGAGGCAAGCGGGACAGCAACGGGCGGGGCAGGGTCCAGCTCGGGGATAGAACGCAGGCGTGAGGAGGCATCACGACGCACCATGACCGAGCCCTCATCGAAAACAACATCGCGAGAGTTGAAGAACGCCCCGCTAATGCAGTTACGAAGGCGCCACCCCTTCACTCCATCGGGATAGCCCATAAAAACAGCCTCAATGGACTGCATGTCCGTAGTGCGCCGGAGCTCAGGTGGGATGCGTGCGAAGCACCGTGCTCCAAATACCCGCAGGTGGGACACATCCGGCTTGTAGCCATGCAGGGCCTCAAAGGGAGTGCAACCCTTCTGGAGAGAGCGAGAGGGGGTCAGGTTCCATAGGTAAGCAACGAGGAGGATCGCCTCCCCGAAGTAGCCCGCAGCGAGCGCAGCTTGGGCCAAGCAGGCCCGGGCTCTTCCCTCTAGCGTACGAACTGCCCTCTCCGCCTTTCCGTTTTGTTGGTGAGCGTAAGGAATTGACTTGCGGTGCTCGATCCCAGCGTCACGAAGGCCCTGCTCAAACGCAAGACTGACATATTCTCCACCATTGTCTGTTTGAAGCACCTTGACTCGAGCATCATATTTATTCTCCCAGCGAGCCTTGACAATCCTCCATGCCTCATGCGCCTGGTCCTTCCCGGCGAGCAACTGGACATTTATAACATTGGTGAAATCATCGAGGAAGAGGATGAAGTAGCGCTTCCCGTGAATCGTGGCGATGGGGAAGGGCCCACATATGTCACTGTGGATGAGCTCAAGAAAGGCCGCCGCGGGTGGAGAGGCAGAAGGGGGGTAAGGGCGATGAGGGTGTTTCGCGACCACGCAGCTTTCACACTTCGTTTGGACCCCGGACACCGTGGCACCTGCTGTGGAGAGTGAGAGGATCTCATTAACCTTACCACCCGCGTGCCCCAAGCGTGCATGCCAGAGATCTGGAGTGAGACAAGCCGGAGCAAATGCAGAAAGAGCCTGCGTGGCAGGCTGTGGAGGGCGAAGAAACTCGAGCGCAATCGGACAAAGCTGGCCTGATAGAGGGAGAGCCCCCAGTAAGCCTCCCCCATAGCTGATTTGACAACGAGGAGGCTTCCCCGTGAAATGCAAGTCCCAGCCCGCGTCGACCATTCATCCCACAGAGAGCAAGTTGAGGCTTGCATCCGGAGCAAGAAGACAATCCTTAAGCCTCAGGCGAATCCGATGCTCCCCAATGGTTAATATCGCTAGACATTCGCCGCTTCCATGTGTGGACAGGGTCCCTTGGTTCGCTGTGCGCATTTCCACACTCCCTTCCGGGTTGAAGCTCCAGAAGTAGGACGCGTCCTTGATTAGGTGGCTCGTGGTGCCTGAGTCCAAGATGGTGAGAGGATACGAGTCGGTCCCACTGAGCTCCGTCGTGGCCATACAGGACAAGTCAGTGAACCGTGACTCCGTCACCAGGGCCGACACACCGGGACTGGGCTGTGATGGCGGGGCAGGCACCGGCTGAGTTGTGATCGCCGCCGCAACCGTCCCAGTCTTCTTTGCCCCATCAGCCTGAGCACCCCCTTCGGACCTCTGCCTCTCCTTCTTCTTGCGCTGCCACGGGGCCTGACCAGCCTTACCACCTCCATCCTGGTAGCAGTTGTCCAGGTTGTGCCCATCGCAAGTTCCCCTCCCGACACAGATAGGGTTGCTACACGGCGTCCCCGTGGGATTGTTCTTTGTTCGCCGAAGCCCTGTGGCTGGATTCACCGTGCCCGCACCTCCAGAGTGCCCTATTGCTGCCGAGGCATATTCAGACCCTGGACCTGGCACTGCAGATTCATTCACCATTTGAATGGCCTCCTTAAGGATGGTCTGCGCGGCATCCTGGAAGGTGTAGGCCCTGAAAGTGAACGGTGCGAGGGAGGGCACGGCCAGAAGAGGTAGGCTTGGGCGACGTGCGAGAAAGGGATTGGTCGAGATGCCAGGTGTGAAAGGATTGGCTCTCCCAAAAGGCGGCTGCCCCAATGGTGTTGTGGTGGTGGTGTACGGTCCCAGCTGAGGGGACAACGAGGCCTGCGAGTGAATGCTGGATAGTGAGTCCCCGGTGGGAATCGCAGTTAGCTGACTGTACGTTGTATGAGAGCAACGAGCTATATTATTAACTGACCTAGTACAGAGTGTCTGTATGTAGTCCGTCAGGTTTTGTATCTATGTAAACTGAGTGAACAACGTACCTCAGCCGTTGTATGAGAGCAACGAGCTGAGGGAAGAAACAAAGAAAAAAGGCGAATCTATAGTTCGAGCAGATTACTAATCGCTACCAAGAGAACACCAATCAAATGGCGCCATGCCAAGTATCACCCCAACTGGTGACAATGCTGCCTTATAAGAAGTGGCCAAGAGTCCAACAGGGGGGACACAACACAATTTGTGTCCTTGATGTTGTAGGCTGCAGCAATGTCTGCGACAGTGTTCTTGACCCGGCTAGTGATCATAGGGTTCATCTTGGTGGGGTCACTGCCATCGTAGTCAAAGACTCGTACTAAGAGTTTAGGGTGGGGTAGTGTGACCCATTGCGTGAGGGCAGAAACACGAAGGTCTGCTAAGAGCTGTCCTGGGGTTGCTAGGTGGACAATTGGAAATCCCGACTCAGGAATCGCCGTGTATTTAGCTAGCTTGGCTTTAGCGAAGGTTGGCGCAGTAGATACCATGCGTCGGTTGCGTTCCGTAACCAATAAGAAGGACGTGATGAGGTCCTGGTCCGAGTCGGTAAAGGACGGCATGGGGATAGAGGTGGGGGGGGCTTGCGAGTCCGCAGCTAGTAGTTTCGGGGTGGATGGGGTATCGGTGGTATCTGCGAGGATCGGGCTGGGTAGGTCTATAGGGGATATCGCTCATATGACCGGGGAGGGGGTGGGAGGGGCTGCGTTGACTACGGGTTAGTGGGGGGTGGGTTATGGTTATAGAGGTCATACCAGTATGAGTAATTGGGGTCGCGTTAGGGTGGACCGACGGTGTCGGTGTGGTCGCACGCGCTGGGGTTCGGGGGGATGCAACAGGGAGGCCTGGCATCGGTGGGGTCAGGGTGATTATCTGCTCGAGCTCATCCTCCAGACCGCTGGGGAAGAATTGGGGACCATTGGTAGGACGGCCAATAGAGTTATGGCGAGAGGCGTTCGAGGCGATTTTGGCGGTCGATTTGTCTTTACCCATGGCTGGATAGTGGCGACATGGGTGGGCTTGGGTCTTTATAGAGGTGCATGGTGCTGTGGCAGTTATCGGTTCGGTCGTGTTTCGCGACCGGTGTCGGATTTATTCATCTCCGGGTGGGCGTAGCGACGGAGGAATGTAGGGTGACGTTTGACCTTGATTAGGTCTTGGGAGGGAATGGATACCATATGGTCCATGGGTGATTGCGTGATCAGGTTATCGGGGGCACATGGGTGGGCGCTGTTGTCAGGGTTGGTGGTAGGGTTATGTGAGTGGTCGATGGTTGGGTGGGGAACACTGCTGAGCTTGTCAGTATGGGCGTGGGGTGGTTTTGTTTTGGGGGGGGCCATTGCGAAGGCATTGGTCGGGTGGTGCATATGTGGGCCCAAGTAGAGAGTACTCTTACAGGATTCGGGTGTGTGTGGTTTCTCCACGGGTGAGGAGGTCCGGGTGGGGTGGTGTAGTTCGTTCTTCCGGTAGCCTTCGAGTGATTGTTAGTCGTCGTTGGCGTGGCTCTAGTTATGGGGCATTGTGGTGCATCGGTGTTGTAGCTAGGCTAGTCGTGGACCTGTGTTATCTGTCGGTCTCGGGTGAGTTGGGTATTGTATCCTTTACGAGTTTTGTTGGGTGTTGGGGCTTTACCTAGTCATGCGGGCTGGTTTACTTAGTTCTATTTGGGACGTTTCGTGCGTCGTGAGGGGGGGGTTATATTCTTCGAGCATGTTTGCTCGCCTTGCCCCGCCTTTTAGGCGTGGGAAAACCAACCGTGGTGATGGTATTGGTTCAAGGAGCGAGTTCTAAATATTCAAAACATACACAAACACTACTACTCATACCCTCCAGCACAAGGATGGGAAGGAGCCTGAGCAGGGCCCAAAGCCTGCAGTCTCGCAATATGAAAATTTTCACCATCGCTACGCACAACAAGCCCTAGACTCGCGATGAGCCCTCAAATGGCGCGCCCCAAAAGAGGGCACCTCGGACTCGCACCATCACCATGGAAGTCCACCCACCGGGGCCAGGCTGAAGCCTGGGAGGGTCGCATCCAGCCGGACGCGATAGATACCATCTAGCCACACATACCACGCCGAACAATAAATCAAGGCGAGTGACACCCGAATACACCAGTAACCCCCCACACGCACACCACTACCTACAAATCCCCACTCCATCCCCAATTCCACCTACGTACATAGCTCAACCTACACCCTAACAACACATAACCACGCTACCATACCACTAATTCCAGAAACAATGGACACCTCCGTGACCAATAGAACCAATCCTCCCACAGACCGTGTAAAACACCTGAGACCAACATTGACACTAGCGACGAGAGAAAACGCCAAACCAACACTGAAACACCAGCAGCAAGTGATAACCGCCCTCGACGGAGAGAACGGGACAGAGCTTAGCTGAACCCCTGTCGTCATCCTGGGGAAATGACGACAACCAACTGTACAGGTGCGCCCACATTTACTGACCGCACGCGGGACAGGAAAGCGCTACCTCCCCACCCACAACGGCGACCTGTTTAGGTCAAGGGCTTCCGTGTCCTTGTGACAAAGCCAGTACTTAAGAGGGACCACCGATCCGTCACGCCCCCTCCAAACCCTGGCATAAACCCCCCGCGAGACGCCGGGAAATGTGCTCCTCCCCACTTAGCGGCTGGGCGGTGGGTGTGAGTAGAACGAGCCCCCACGTCCTCATCCTTATATGCCAACTGGCCCCCACAACCTGGTTTTGCTCTATCTGGTCTCGGTTCGTGCCTCCCTGATGCCAGAGAGGTCAGCCCACAGGCCACCGGGGCTAACCTTAATGACGGCAGAGGGGCGATGGAAGGTGGGTATACACCTGCGGGGAATAGCCAACCAGCCACCCCCGCATCACAAAACCAACCTCACCAAACACCCTACCATGGCTCACCCGCTATCAACAACCCCGGGCCCGCTGGATCCAGGTCTCACACCCGAGACAACAACACAACAATCGAACGCATCACCTCCCCACAAGGGAACAGCACACAGCCACCAAACTGTGCATCGCCTACCGGCGCACGAAATACAAACACAGACTCTGAAATACAACCCCCCCTGCCCGACCCTAATGAACCCCTCCCACCTACAGAACCCGTAGACCCAACCACAAATAACCATAAAGAGATAACTACTCAGCGTAATCGCTCACGAGCCAACGTACTAATTGCCACCCTAAATGTTAAAGGCCGCTCACACACAGCTTCGACTGAGAGAAACCAAATCTCAAAATGGACCGACATACACCGAGTACCACGCCAAAAACAACTAAGCGTCCTATGCCTCGAAGAAACACATCTTGAAGATAAGCATGTTGCCGATATTAAACAACTATTCGGTAAACGACTAACCATCCATAACTCCGCTAACCCAACACACCCTGGAGCCTCAGCAGGAGTAGCCATCGTCACCAACAGCGAGAGACTATCCCCCGACCTCACAACCGCAATAGAAATTATGCCAGGAAGAGCGATCCTCCTCACAATAACATGGCAAAACAACTCTACCTTACGAATTCTGAATATATATGCCCCGAATGCCCCGAACGAACACCCCAACTTCTGGACCAGCATAAAAAATAAACTGAACGACCTTCAGATACGAACCATAGACCTTATCCTAGGTGACTTCAATGTAACCGAAGACATAATAGACAGAGCACCAGCGAGATTTGATGACCGCAGCGCTGTTGATGCCCTACGAGACTTTAGAAACTCCTTTGAAGCCATAGATGGCTGGCGCCACAGCCACCCTGTTACACAAAAATACACCTTTATCAGTAACAATCACTCGTTATCACGGCTAGATCGTGTCTATACAAACAACTACTGACGAACTGCCTATCAGACTGGGAGATCACTGACACAACCATCCCGTCAGACCACCGTATGGTCTTAGTGCGAGTATCCCCCCCCCCCAACATACCTTTTATTGGCCCAGGCCCCAGGACGATGGACCATGCCCCTTTCCCTCCTAACCGATAAGAAAACAATGGACCAAATCAACGACATGGGAATGAAACTACAGACTGATTTGGCTGCCACCGGACACAACGACACAACCCCACAAACACTGTGGTCTGATTTCAAATCACATCTAGCCACCATGTTAAGAAAGAACAGCAAACTACAAATAGCGAAAATGAGAAATAAGACATCAGCCCTCCAAAAAGACATTCACGACCTAGAGCAACAAACCGACCTAGATAATAACTGCGACCAGCGGTCGAACATCACCCTTCTGAGACAAGAATTACAACACCTCAACCAAAAACTGAGCCGCAATGCCAAAGCACGGGCCCAAGCACAATGGTTTGAAAAAGGTGAAAAGATAAACAAATACTGGATGATACTGAACAAATCACGCAAACCGAGAGACCCGATATACGCTTTATATAACCCCACAACAAACAAGATTACGAAGAAATCATCTGAAATGGCCAACATAGCAGGCAAATACCATAACGAACTACAATCAAAGCTCTTACTACACCCAGACGAACCTAGAAGGATGAACGCGATCATGAACGCGCTAAACCAACTATCAGAAGATCAAAAATTCAATGACCCGAATTCTGACCTACATAACCTAATCACAAAAACTCAAACAATGCAAGCCCTACTCACATCTAAAAATGGCACGGCCACAGGCCTCGACGGCCTACCATATGAGTTATGGAAAACCCTGCACGAAAATCACACCAGACTAGCGAAATGCAACAGCCCGTCATTTGATATTATACACTGCTTAACGCTAGTATACAATAACATACAACTTCATGGCACATCAGAGAACTCTACCTTTGCGGATGGTTGGATGTGCCCACTATACAAAAAGAAAGACCGCACAAAGATTGAGAACTACCGCCCCATAACACTCCTCAATACAGATTACAAAATAATGACTAAGGCACTAGCAACGCAACTAGCCCACCACGCCTGCAAATTACTCCACCCCGACCAATCCGGCTTTGTCCCAAAACGATCCATTTTTGACCCAATCCGACTAGCAGAGACAACGAGCGCGTATGCTGACTATATGGAAGAAAATGGGGCAATCGTCGCCCTAGATCAAGAGAAGGCATATGACAAAATAGATCACCATTACTTAAAAACTCTACGAGCCTTCAACCTCCCAGAAACCTTCACAAATACAGTCGAGGCACTCTACAAGCTCGCAAAAACCTCAGTGATTATAAATGGTGTACCCAGTGAACCATACCTGGTAACGAGAGGGGTCCGCCAAGGGGACCCCTTACTATCCTGCCTCCTCTTTGACCTGGCAATCGAACCCCTAGCAGCCTCCATACAGAATTCCCCCAGTATCGAAGGATACACAATCCCGAATACAGGCAAATCAGTCAAGATAAACCTCTACGCAGACGACACAACAATATACTGTCAGCCTCAGACCGATACACAGACCTTGAGCACATCCTCACCGAATGGTGTGTTGCCTCAGGAACAAAATTCAACCTAGAAAAAACGGAAATTATCCCCATTGGCACACAGGAACACAGGAACCGACTAATACACACCAGGAAAATCCACCCAAACGACCCCCCTCTTGCACCAGGAATACACATCGCGACAGATGGCCAACCCACTCGCATCCTGGGGGCATGGATTGGGAATAAAATCGAACAGTTACAACCATGGACGTCTAGACAAAATAAAAGATGCTCTAGACAAATGGGCATTAACGAGACCTACCCTGGACGCCAAACGCCTCATCATTCAGACGGTTGTTGGTGGAATAACCCAATTCCTGACGAAGGCACAAGGAATCCCGCACACTGTAGTAAAATCAATACAATGCTTGATCCGTTCATTTCTGTGGGACGGTGGAAAAACGCCACCTGGACTCAGCCTAGAACAACTCCAAAAGCCCCTGCACAAAGGAGGAATCAACCTCCTAGACCTCATAGCTAGAAATGAAGCAATAGAACTCACCTGGCTATCCAAATACACCGACCGTTCCCCAGACAGACCGCTATGGACATTTGTCATCGACGCAATAATAAACTGCCTAACCAAAGACGGCATAAGAGACCAACAAGACGTACTCACCTTCCTAACAACTGCCTGCCCGTCAGGAAGACCAAAAAGAAATGGTAAACTCCCCCCACGCCCACTAATAACACTCCTCAAAACAGCCAAAAAAACACCACCTCACCTTTGCCCCCAAAAAACTCTCCAAATCCCTCAAACGACAGATGCCCGCCTGGTTCCACATAGGCGTACCTCCAACACTATACCACAAAAAGAAAATCGACTGCCTAAGAAAAATACACAAGGCGCAGAAAGTCAAAGATCTTATGAGAATCTGTAGGCGTCTGAACACAGTAAACGGCCGACATTCCCAACATGAAAATTGTGCCTGCCGAGAATGCAGAAAGGACAGAGAAAAAGGATGTAAAAACCCGCAAAAATGCGCACAACACGCCAAAGATATCACCGGGATGAGCGACGAACTATTCAACCTATATGACCACCCCAAGAAAGATAATCTAACACTCACCCACCACAGAAAAGAAAAGAACAATAGAGCAGACCTAGCAAAAGGCGATGAAATCACCTTCGATCCGACTATAACGGCACGAGGGACACTAGATGAATGCTTCAGAGTACTGGATAAGGAGGTCACAATGCATACCTGATATGGACCCTAAGATGCGAAAGAGTAATTGGAGGACAAACACATAATATCCAAGCAGTAACACGAAAGTGGCAAAACGCTCTCACAGCCAGACTAAACATAGACCGCCGACTGGCGATCTCTAACCAGAAAAAACACAACAAACTAAAGCACACATGGACCCCTATAATCCACAACCCCGACTCCCTCCCATCAGACTGGACGAGAAACCTTGAGGTTTTAGTGGGTATTACCCTCTCCAGGCCCCCTACTGTCACCGGGGACACCGGATAGGTCGCAGAGCCCCACACCCCCTACGAAAGTAGGGCGTGCGTAAATGCATTTTTCCTCGGACCAATCAGCTCCCGCTGATTGCCTTAGTGTATTATGTAGAGCTAGCTATGTCAGTTGCTACATAATAATATCACCTATCCAAAAAAAAAGAGTTGTCTTCTCTCCTCAGCTACTCCAATTCCATCACAGGGCTTGATTGTAAGTTGTACGTGACTTTTTATATCACAAATATATAGAGCTAATAAATTTCTTATACTGTCATACTGCTAGAATCATCCTCTTGCGGGATGGTGCGTTACTGTGCAAGCTACACAGCCACCCAGCCCAGTCAGAAGAAAACCAAACCTCCTACTCTTACGAAAATACTCAAGCCATTTACATAGGGAATTCTTTTTTCATATTTTCAGCTTGAAGACTATGAGCCTGAGGCTTACGAGATTTTCCTATCTGGCTCTACTCAGAGAATGTTTGACCGGGGAGAAGCTACCGGAGGACTTTTATGGTCACTTAGTTAGCTACGCCGAAAACAAAAAGTCTAAGTAGTACATTCGTGTCCCATGTATGAATTTGTGACCTACATAATTTAGCATGTTAACGGTCCCAAGTCATTGGACTAAGTATCGTGACTGACTCTATTAAATCATTATTTGTCACTCACCACGCGTCTTAGACACCCGTGACTGACAACTCGCGTATCGTGACTGACAACTAGCATACCGTGACTGACAACTACTATCTGACTGACTATAGACTACACTCGTGTGCTGTTGCCTCGTTTTCCATGAGGGCCAAAGTGCACTTTTATTCAGCGCAATATTTTGGGGGTGGCGCAATTGTTTGAGAGGGACAACGTAATCATTTGAGAGCGGTGCTGTGCCAGCCCGGTGTCAAGCCGGCTGAGCCGAGTCCCAAAACCCGGGGCAGGCCAGGCCAATGTAAGAGGCCCATCCGCAACATGTCACCTTACTGTGATGTCTGTACGGGCTGTAGACTGACTTCTGGCACTGTCAGAACCGCCTGACAGTGCCTACATTCGTTACAGACCACCACAGACCACCAGACCACCGCAGACACGCTGTAAAGTAAAATAAAATTACATTGTAAATTTTAGCTACATGATTGTAACATACACGACTGCTCGTCAATCACCCCCACCCTCACTGCATCCCCGTCATTATGACGTCGTCGTGCCATTGCGATCGCATCATCACCGGGTTGTTGGACAAGGTGGCATAGAGAGAGTGAGGGGAAGCATCCTCTTCGTGTCGTGCCAACATGTTGGAGGGGGAGATGTGGGGACGGGCAAGAAAAGGGGAGAGGGTGCGAGGCGAGAGAAGGGAGAGGGGAGGGGAGAAGGGGGAGGAAGGGGAAAGCGGGGAGGACGTGGTGATCACATTGTCATCGCATTGAGGGGCACGAAGGGCGGGGTGGGGGAGAGGTGAGAGAAGGGGGAGAGGCAATGATGTGGCGACAGCGTTGTCGTGGCGTTCAGATATCACGAAACGTGGGGACGGGGGAGAGACAAGAGGAGATGGGGGCGGGGCGAGGCGAGATGAGGGAGGGCGGTGGGACAGGAGGGGGGAAAGGGGAAGGGGAGAGGATTTGGGGATGACGCTATCATGACAGTGTTGTTGTGTTCGGGCAGCACGAATCGTAGGGATGAGGTGGAGGAGGGTGGGCAAGGTGGAGAGGTGGAGGGGGAGGAGACAAACACAACGCGTGGATGATGCGACAACGTATCGCATCGTCGTCACGTTGTGTCGTCCCTCACATTCTCGTCTGTAGCCTCCAGTCGACTCCAGACCCCGCCCATCTCCAAACCAATGATGCTGCCACCAATGACTACCAGATTTCGTCAGCGGGCATGCAGATGATATGGACGCTCCAGGTACCTTGAGGCTGAGTTGCACCACCTTGAGGGCAGCGACATAGCCGCCAATACCTATAGAAGACCATAGGAGGTGACCAAAGAAGCGATCGATAAGGCCAGAATGTCAGCAAGAATGCATAGGGTGAAGGGTAGAGAACTCACCACCCCGGGCCAGCAGGCAACCAGAGTCGAAGGACAGCCCGTACAGCGAAACGGTCAGTCCATACAACGTACGCACTTACCTAGAGCAATACGCAAACGAGGAGGACGAGCGGTTCCGAACCAATGAAATGAATACGTTATCTCGACATACGCGACCAGGAGGAGCTGAGGGCAAGCAGGTTGAGTCAGCAAGAAATGCGCGTGCCAGAGACTACAGTAACGTACCTTGCACATCCACAAGGACTATAGAAGGACCCCAGGACCACAAATCGAAATGAACGAGTCCGACAGCAATACGAGTGCGGTGGTGTGCCGTGTCGCTCGAAGGTGGGTTCGGAATTTGCGAGGTTACTAGTCCTCAGAAAAATCTAACCCTATCAATTCAGCCCGAGTAACTATTTATTTTTCCAAGTCCAAATGATTACAAAGAACTGCACAGCTGTGGCCACCAATGCTCAGCGCTCATCGATGCGCTCATCGATCATCGTTGTCATCAAGCCTTGCACTGAGCACTCACCCTGGTGGCTGTGAAGGAGCCTGGTACAAACCACGACATACGGGCCAGCATACTGATTCAGCACGTTAAATGCGATACGGAATGGACTCGTTGTACGCATCGATCAAACGAAAGGAAGAAATCGCACGGTTATGGTTTAGTAGTTCAGACGAAGGAGGTAAGCACGACAGAGATCGAGTAAACACTCTAATGAGATAAGCTAAGTAGACGATAATGGGGAGGGCGAGGCGAATGGGGAAGCGAATGAGTTGGAGATGATGGAAGCAAGCATGGGCGGAGGGGTCGAAGTTGGGATGGGAGGAATAGAGGAGGTTAATGAAGACAGGGAGGGGCGCATGGAGAGTGTGGAGTATGGTAACGAAGACGAAAGAGAGAGGAGGCGAATGAAGGGGAAAGAGAAGGCTCAGGAAGACTCAGAGTCGGA
The DNA here is from genome assembly GCA_038094695.1 of Chiua aff. virens. Taxonomy (NCBI): domain Eukaryota; kingdom Fungi; phylum Basidiomycota; class Agaricomycetes; order Boletales; family Boletaceae; genus Chiua; species Chiua aff. virens. The sequence goes on along the minus strand of JBBPUM010000340.1, from coordinate 3,035 downwards.
GAGGGAGAAGACTGAGCGTGAAAAGCGTGAGTTACAAAGAAGGATAGAGGAGTTGGCGGCGCAGATAGAGCAGGAAAGGGGAATGAAAGAATGGTGGATAATGCAGGCGGAGGCGAAGGGAAAAGAGCTGGAAGAAGTGAAGGAGGAAGCTCGAAAGGCAGAGGTAGAGATCTGGGAAGAGGGCGAGGCGGAGATGGAGCAGCAAAGGGGAGTGACAGAATGGTGGATGACGGAGATGGAGGCGAAAGGAAAAGAAGTAGAGAAGATGATGGAGGAAGTTCGAAAGGCACGGGTGGAGGTTGGGGAAGTGGGTGAGAAGACGGTGAGGAATGACCGTATGAAGCAATGGGGGGCGGCGAAGGCGATGGACAAGCTGGTAATGGAGAAATTGCAATGCCAAATGTGAGTAACGGTTGACAGGACGAAAGGATGATAGAAGCTTACAACGTATGTGACGGGGAACAGATGCATAGATGTATTGTGAGTGATACAAGCAAGCAAGGGACATATGGATGCTGATCTTGAAGGATACGCAGGCGAACACCCGTTCGAATGGGATGTCAGCATGCGTTCTGTGCCGACTGCATTATCAAGGCATGGTCAACACTGTACAAGGGAAGAGACAGCGAGACAGCAAGAATGACGGGGAACCGGCGATTCAGCTGTTGTATATGTCGATGGGACGCAGGAAACATACCTGAACGTGTAGAAGAACGCAACGAAAAGAACCTACCGTTTCGACGGGACCATCAATTGAATGAGATGGTGGAGAGTGTTGTTCGGGAGTTGGGAGAAACGATGGAGGTAGTGGACGAGTGGTTGCAGGAGGTGGGAGAGCAGGAGGTAGACAGGGAGGTGAGGGGAAGATGGGGCAAGGATGGAACGACGAAAGAATGGTATCGAAAAAAATCAAGGTGAGTAAAGAATGGGAAAAGAGAAAAGGAGCTTGAAGGGCTGACGTCCAACAAATGGACAGCGTGAGTGCTCAGAGTTTTGAGCGATTCCAGAGGCATTGGGTGAGCAAGGAGTTGAGTACACTGATCACGAAGAAGGCCTTATATGAACAGAAAGAGAAGGACGATGGAATGGCAGAGTTGGTGGGGTCATCTAGCGAGGACGAACGGGCGACATTCCGGGTCATGCCTGGAAGAGAAGGAGGAGGGCAGGGGCGTACTGTTACTGTGCCAACTATAGGGCCCTTTCGCACTGGGGATAGAGGGCGGCCACGACCACAACCACGACGAGCAGTACGACAGATTGGGGTCGGAGTACGAGGCGAAGAAGGGGTGGCTGGACCGTCAATAGTTCAGAACGGACGAGGACGGCTTCCAATGGAGCGAGCGGTGATGAGGAGGGTGACTACGACGAATGTGGAGGTCATAGAGCTATCGTCGTCGTCTTCAGAAGAGGCCGGACCATCTGCCAGAAGAGGGATGGGTGGACGACAACTAAATAGGAGGGGACGATAAGAATGGAGAAGTAGATGCTGAAGAAGTATGAAAGTATGCATGCAATGTCACTTTGGCTTTCAATGCATGGTTCTCGGCTTTTAGTTTCTGGTTCTCAGCCCCGTTGCTGCGACCATTGCTGAGATAGGCCCCAGACTAGAACTTGTTGAATTCCGCATGCTTGTCATCATAGCTGGTGGTGGTGGGCTAAAGCGATCTGTAAAAATAGATGGAGACGTGTTAAACGAAGCGTTAGCTTGCGTCGCTAGTCCAAAGATCTTGCCCCTTCTTCCATGCCTTCAACGCCATCATGCACCGCATCTGTTCCGACGAAACACCGCAAATCGACGACGTTGTCAGATTGCCTGTTACGAGTGAGTTTTTACTTTTTTTCAGCGCATACATGCTACTGAAGCGTTCATTCAACTTACAAGCGCCCTCCGCGTTTCATCTCACCCCACTGCTTGTTGGAGATTGACAATCTCGATTAGTGGTAGGTACAGCCACCGCTTACTTAATACTAGGTACATCGCACTGTCAGATTGGTCATTCAAACCATGCTGCAGCCGTCACGTGCACTACGACCACAAACACTCAGGAATTTGTGCTGTTTTCACAGCAAGGAATGTGAGACCAGGGTTCACGGTACCAAGTCTCACGGAAATGGTTGGGCAGTCACTAAGCTAGGAGGTGCGCACTGAGTAAACCTGCATGAGATGCAGACCCATGTACTAGACAGAGACCGACACGACGGCCTCGCGCGTCGGGCAGTCATATTCCCAGCGCCCCGAAACCAATTTCGCATCTGCCTAGCATCCGGGCCTCGAGAATGTATGTCCTCACTGCTTACGTGTTTTAAATGAAAGCTCGGTAGAAGGACGAAATGGTGATATATTCCACCCTCGCGAGGGTTCTAACCCCTGAAACCATCATCGAATGTGAATTTACATGCAGGGGGACGCTTACCTCTAACGTAATGACGTCTGCTTTAGCTTGGAGAATAGTTTTGGTCCTGCACAAGCCTGCGGAGGACGTTGATGGTCAAATACATGACAGACGGGGCATCATGCTGCACGTGGGAGTCAATAATGTATTGTTCGTAGGTTGCAAAACACGTACCGGACCGAGATCCGTCGAAAAGACATGATTAGAGTGATGTCAGCTTGGTTCCCATAGAAAGGTGAAGGGAGACATACATCTGGGGCTAACGACCCATAGAAGCTGGCTGGTTGACTCACAATTCTTCCACGTAGCCCTCGCCCTTGTAGCCTTGGCCCGCCGAAACCTTCTCTTGACAACGTTCAAAGTGCCGCGTCAGCGGTGCGCATTTAGCCAAAGCTTTGCATTCGTCACGGATTTCAGGATGTAGCTGACGGAAAACACATGAGAAAACCTAGGAAAAGAGCTACTAACTACGGTAGGCCGCACTGACATCTTCCGGTTCCTCAGCATTCTCTTCGGCGTGCTCGGCCTCGTCGGGCTGCGTGGAAACCGCGACTTCCTCCTCCGTATCAGCGTGGGGGACGTTCAGGAATGACGAGAAAATGGTTGAAAGACTCATTGACGCAACTTGCGGAGGTAAGTAAT
>JBBPUM010000339.1:0-19024 GCA_038094695.1 Chiua aff. virens | reverse complement strand
GGATGATGATGTGGCTCTTGACACGCTGGCATCGGATTTCGGAGTCCTTGTTTGGGGAGACATCTGGAATGACACCGCCACCTTCGCCATCACGGGGCACAGGATTCGAGGCTGAGGGGAATAATGACCGGGTCGAGAAACGCAAAGGGGAGCGAGACAGTGGGTCGGACGACGCGAACAGGAATATGACGCCCTCGTCGGCCTCACCCCCGTCTGATTCACCAGATGATCACGGTTCATCTCGGAGGTCGACATCAGGCGGGGAAGACAGCTCAGAAGACAGCCAACGACGGCGAAAGAAACGTGGGGTCGACGCACCAGAGTCACGTACACATTCCCAAGTAGGCCGTCGTTCCTCGACGACGCGTAAAGAACGTAAGCAACATCTCATCCCGCGTCGCTTCGTCTGGGCACCTAACAGAGAAATCCTTGCATACCCATACATGATCTCGAAAGCGCGACATGGTCATGGACGTCGTGGTTCTGGCTCGCGTCGTCACCATCATCACGCGCACACATCGGAGCCCAAGATTTCACCCGCCTCGCCAGATCCCTTTGCAATGGGTAAGACAGACGCGCTATTTTCTCATTTTCTCCCCTTCTCGACCAGCTGACCTTCCCAAAGCATTCGCAAAGGCACAACTAGAGCTGGTGGACGCACCCCTCCTAACGGCACCACCCGGCGCGATTCCCGACAGGGATGGAACTGAGGATCCGGCATCCCGGTTTGACCAGCACCGCCGGCTCGATACGCCGGCTCGCATCGCCCGGCCCGCAAACGATGCAAAAGTGGATGCGAGCGTAATGGACGCACTTTTACACGAAACGGCGGCGGCAGCAGATGCTACGAGGGCGTTGGCGGAGAGGGTAGATGCTTTAGAGAGGGTGTTACAGGTACGGATGGGTGGAGAGGCTCAGGATGGTAAAGGTGAAGGCGGCGCTGGGAACGAGGTAGATGGTAACATCGACAGTGTAGAAAAGAACGGCAACATGGACGTCGAGGACGGGCTGAGGCTGCAGCTACGGATCGCCGAGGCAGAGCGGGATAAGGCACAACGGATCGTGCAAGAGATGACGGCATTTCTACTAGATGGGGAGCGTGCAACGTTGCAACAGGGAAGTGGATGATGAAGGTGCGACGATCTACGGGTATGGATGGTTTCTTGATCTTTATCATTCTTGGGTTGAATGCTGCATTATACAATCATGTGATAGACGTCCCAGTGTCCCTTGTTTCCCCCGATTCATCGAACCTTATGTATTGTATCATAACATCATCATCATCAATTTATATGTAAGCTCTCTTGTACGCGTGTTATTATGTGCGACTCATTATCAGATGCCACCTGGACACGGCCGAGACTCGAGTATTCGGTCCTCCGACTGAGCGTGCCTTGTCACCGTGACGTGTGTCGAATCAAGGAACCGCAAGCCTGATGTACCGACCAGGGTCGCCCCTTCGTTCCTTGCCTGACCCTTGAGGTTTGCAAGCTTTACATTCCACCGCGCGTCACGGTGTACGTCAGAAAGGGGGCATGACTGATAGGCTAGGATGACCAGGTGGTGCCACTTCATCCAAACGACATCATATCTTGATCGCCGTTCATATCGTCGACACGTTACGGCACAATCGGACTTGTCTCTTCGGAAGCGAGGCTGCTCCGCTATGACGTCTCGGGAAGCCACGCCAGTACGCGGAACGTCGACTTGTGAGAAACTTCCCGGATCGAACCCAGGATAGATGGTAGCTATGCAAGCACTAGAAGGAAAAAGACAGACAGACAGACCTCCTAACAGACTTCCGAGTCGGTCCTATAGTTCATGACTAGCAGTGGAGGTAGCGAATCCATGGGCGTTCGCCGCAAGACCAAAACTAAGGCACGTGCTTCAGATGAGAACGCTGAACGACGCCATGACGGAATTTCTGGTTCCGACACTAGGTGCTAGTGAGTGTCAGTGTCACTTTAGGTCTTCAAGTTGACTCGGAGTAAGCGAGCGCTAGGCGAGTAGCACTTACATACTAACCGTAAGTTGCTGTCATTGACAATATTTGTTGACAGCACTGAGAGCAGGGCGCACAAACCTGGGTTAGAGAATCTAATCCTAATCACACGGATCCCCAAGGTAATCAACAGCGCCTACATCCCAGGTTTTAAACTTGCTCCGACCTGGAGAAGCGAGCTTTCGGGTCGAGGCGAAACGAGACGTTCCTTTCATTTGTTCCGAGGGATGTGACTTGACGGAACTTGGGCGGTCCAACTGTCATTGAAGCCGTCGAATGACAACAAACACCCGAACAAATAACCTAGCCTTGATACTTACCTCACTGTGAGGTGTCTTCAAAGTGCATCAAGATGTCATTGGTTTGACATGTTGTTTGGTGTGACACTTGGTCACACGAGTAGAAGAGTTACTCGAACCCCGGTCCAACGTTCCGCTGTTCGAAAAGAGAGGGGGGATACAACGACGACGGCCCTCTATTTATACCAAATCCGTAGCCGCCCAAGAACCCTGATAACGCGACCGCCAGAGCCCAATTGCGTGAGTCTCGACTCTCTACCTGAGTCGTAGCCACTGCTGACTAAGTATCCGTGACCGTTACATTTGGATTCACGACCACCAGAGAGCAAAGCTTTTTTGTACACAGAATCGTGTAGGCGCAATGGATTCCGATAACGCAAGCAGCACAGAATTCATGACATCATGACATTGCAAGTGCCCGTAGTATGGAGTCCAGTTTGCTTCTCGCTCAGACGAAGGAGCCCTCGATACCAACCAACACTGCTTACCCGTGTATATTCGGCCATTCCTGAGATAGTTGGCATCGTCCTGTCACTGGACTGACCAAGCGAACTTCTTTAGGCCGCTGGTTGGTTGTGGAGCTCTGATCGCACACCGCCTAGCCAGACATTCGTAGGTGAGCAACCTTTGGAATCTCTGTCCCCGGAGTAGCAGACTAAGTTTGGCAAAGTTTGCATGTGCCCAACAGCTCGAGTCGACGAACAGTGTGCTAGAATCAGTTTTACCTCTTCCCTTGGGATAGAAGAAGGGATCGTACTCGGTCAGTCCTCGATAACCACATATTATTTACTGTTCGCGTGATTGTAGGGGATGACATTCACTTGTCCCAGTGTTGCTTGTGCGATAGATGGCGACGAGGTTCCCACACCCCCTCTGCTAACCGTGAAGCATGGATCAGCCTCGCTTTTGTCGTCGAAAAACGTGAATCTTCACTCAACTCATCTGAGTTTGTGAAAGATATCAATGCCAAGACACTGCCTTACATCGACGAGGATGGCACAAGCGCTCCCTTCAGGGTTCACCTGCTTGTGACTCTGAACGTGCTAATGGCAGAAGAGAACAGGGCTTACTTCTTCGTGGCTTGGGTTAGTGGAAGTTCAGCGCTGAGCGGCTTTGAGCCATCATGATCACCACTGTTTGTGTCATGACATTCCCGGTCCTAGAGTCAGAGGGGCGACCTGGAATGGTCCAACTCCCCTTGGGCTGAGCACATCAGTGTTGACAATGTACGTTTCGGAGGGCATCTAATCACATTTGTGTAACGATCTTACTTCGGACAGCATTATCTAATGTTTTCTCTTCTTCCAGGGTTGTTCACATATGGACGATGTGTAATAAATTCCACTTTCAAGTCGAGGTTAGTTGTTAAAACGATATTTCTTACTACCTTTCTCTGACCTGTCATAATGTCAAGACGCTGCTTCTTGGGGGGATAAATTTTTTGACCTGTTGGAAGAAACGGCTGGGATTGGGTGGCTCGTCATGAATGACGCGAAATTGTTGCATACCCGGGTAATGTCGAAAATTCTTTTTGGTGCCGGTGCACCCGGACCATGTATGGACAACGTAATGGAGGATACAACAACACCCCTGTCCGTTACAGAACAACGTTTGGTTTTCATGTTCACTCTATCTGATTCACTTCTATCAGATAGATGGGAGTTTTGATCGCTTGTTCCTTTCCACTCTCGCCGAGCTCTGATGATACTTCATCCTGCATGAATGGTTTGGATACTATGTCGTACTAGCAGCCGATGCCAAACAAGTACATAACACACGGGTAGTAGGCTCTGCTGATATTGACAATGCAGCCCTGATCCCAATTGACCGCATCATATAAAGGTAACGCTGGGTCCCAATGGAACTCACAACATATTGCACCCCAAATGGAGTCTTGCTTGCTTCCCACTCAGACAAAGTGGGCCCTCGACACCAATCGTCGTCCACCTGTGTATACTCGGTCAGTCCTGAAGTAGCTCATCCTAGTATCGTCTTGCCGTTAGGCTGACCACCGTGTGGACTTTTCCTAGACCGACAGTTGGTTCCGAGCGTTGGATGCATAAACTTTGGTCAGCCTTTAATGGGCAAGTAATTTATCTATTCTCCTCACGTCAACTCTGATTTGACAAAATTTACACGTCGGCAGAGCTGGTGAAATATGCGGGGGAATCAACTTCACCACTAAACTCACGTTAGAAGAACTAAGGGTTCGTACTCGCCTTGCTCTCGATAAATTTCGGTAAGGGTATCATATTTGTTCTTTGCATGACCAAGGGGTGATAGGTCTATTAACCAGTTACGTTTGTCCTATCATTGCCTGTGCGGTAGAGGGTGACCAATCTCCCAAATGGGTGTACACCCCATCGGCAGATCGCGAGGCATGGCTCAACCTTGCCTTTGTCATTGAACCGCGTGGACCTTCCCTCAACTCATCTGAGTTTGTGAAGGATGTGAACCTTAGACGACTGCCTTACGTTGGAACAGATGGCACCCGTACCCTATTTAGGGTTTATTTGATTGCAGCGTCGAAAGCAAGCAATGGTAACAGAAGGGAATATGGCCTATACCTTCATGGCCCACACTTCATGATGGATGGTGGACCTGTACTTCACGCGCTCAACATGATGTTCCAATGGATTTCTGGCAGTGGGATGGACGTGATGATCACACCTTCGGAAGAGTGGAAAAACCTTCCAGAGGACATAGTAGTCGCAACGGGAGGGGTACCTAAAGAATGGGAGACTTCTGGTGTAGAGTTACTATGTGATCTCACGAAGCAAGCGACTAAGATGTTTGGGGTAGGCCTTCATCCTTATTCGTGACTCTGGAAGTGCTGATGTACTAGTACAGTCTAGTTACGAGTTGTTTCTTCCTTCTCGCCCTCTGGATATGTCCGAGCGACCAATTCGTCATAATATCACTCTATCAGAGTCGGAAACAAGGGCAGTTGTCGCGCATGCCAAGAAACTAGGTGTCTCGATTACAGCGTTGTTTAAAGCAGCGAATAGCTTAGCGCAGTTCAAGATGAATCCAGTGCCCCCAGGCAAGGATATCGATTTCCCTCATGCTACGACCCTGTCAGTGATACTTACTGCTACTGTGTTGGATACATTGACTCTGCTTGTTCTTAGCGTCTCCACCGAACGCTATCTGAAACCATCGCTCCACCCGAAGCCGTATTTCACATCGTCTCTTTGTGTTATGCCTTTGCACGTCCCAATGGCTGAGCCGTTGAGACAAGGTAGCGAGAAGGCAACACTGATCATGACGGCAAACAGAATTCAGGAACAGTTTGACAAATACTTGGCTCATCCTTGTCTTCCCATTTCGACTGCTGTGCTTATACAGCAGCAGGCTGACTCAATTCTTCTAAGCGATCAAACAGCCATTGATCTCACGACAAAGTTACCTCCATGGCAGTGCAACTTACAGAACCTCGGTCAGCTGGAGAGTAAAATCCTACCGCATCAGGGCAACATCAATATTGGCGATCTATGTTTCGGAACGCGCCTAATTACGTTTGGGTAAGGCATTGACATCAGAACTCACCGCAACATCTAATAATTTCCTCTCGGTTCTTCGTCTCACAGGTGTGTTCACACGTGGACAGCACAAAAGAAGCTCCACTTTCAGATCGAGGTCGGTCACTGAAATCCCTCCATACTCTCGTGGTCATAAGCTATCATAATCTTAGGGCGCCGCTGCTTGGGGAGACGAAACTTTAAAAACGTTGCTAGAGGAAACGGTCAGAATTGGGTTTCTCGTCGTAGACGATGCGAAGTTGTAGCGCGTTTGAGTAGTATCGTACTATCTCTCCGTAAACGCGCACCATGTGGGCCTGATGGAAGACTTCCATCAGCATCTTTACTTTGTGTCGATGATCTCTAATCGTATTTCACATTAGTAGATACCACAGGGCGCATCAAGGGCACGACATTTGGCAAAGTTGAAATAATGCTCACTAATGAAACAAACATTAGTTCTCGATGTATGTATATCATGGAAGGCCTGAGAGCGAGGGAGTGCAAATTGTGAATCATAGTAACCGAACAGTGCAGTGGAAATGTGTGACTCACAACAGTTTACCTTGTTCCCAGAAGAGTGCTGGCTCTCCATGAGTTCATGTCCCGACTCGGATACGTGCAGACATTGTTGTGCGTCGTAGAAAGAGTCGGCGTGCATCCGGATCTACGGTATCCAAAATTCGAGGTCGTATAAAGTTCTCGTAGAATCTCATCGGTTTCGGGTCTGTCGTAATGACGTCTCGTGAGCCCAGACTAAAGCTCTGGAACGAAATGTGCATCAGATCACAATGCAGAATCGAGAAGGATTGTGCCCACAAGCTATTTTGATCGCTCTCAGGCTGGAGGTAGGAAAGAACTGCATACTGGCCCCTTTGAGGGCTTTACTCAGTGTTGGACAACCAATGTTCCGAACAAGGGGTATACAGCTGCAATGGTTCTGGCGAGTTTTAGTAATACAAAGATATGTAAGGGTCTCAGTCGGTCCACGCAGAGCAGAGGTAAAGAGGTTCACCATCCGAATGCTTCAAGGATCGGTTGGGCACAGCAGCGTCCATCCGGCTTGTGGTAGTGGTGTAAAGGATATCTTGATGGAGAACACATTGTTCTCTTTGCGCATTACATGCTCCCATAACAAAGGAGAAACGAAGAACATTGAGGATTCATTTTAGCTATCCGCGTCTAAAACAAGGACTGAGAAGTATCGCCAATAGACCTCCAACCAAGAGTGTTCCTTTTGGAACGAAGGCGTTCCACCTCGGGATGATATCCATCTGAGCCGCCTGGAGCCAGAAAAGCCAGCTGTCGGCATCTATTTCTGTCCCCCAGAAATACTCCTGTAGCCAAGTGGCAGATGAACCTGAAACACCTAGTTAAACTCTGGGTATATTTGAATGACTCCCACGCACCTTCCACAGGACCCGAGGGGCCGAAGCCAAACAAACTTAGAAATGGCCGAGTTATCCATGATTGTGGAGCAGATAGGACGGCAACACTAAATGCGACGGCAGGCAGAAGCTGAGAATGCCGTTCGTTGATATCCCCTGTGAAAGTTGACAATTTTCAGTTTATCCTCTGCGTGCAAGGACAAAACGACATACCGACCGCAAATATAAGCGCATGCACATGGGGCGCCAGTGAGTTAAGGAAAGTTTCAACCCCTTCCTCGATTCCGTAATGCGTGGCAAGCTTTCCAAGTACCAGCGTGGTGTCATCTAGGACCTTGATAACAATCTCTTCCCTTTCAGCGTGGCTAGGGACCCTTTCTGGAAGAGGAATGCTCTTCATGTCGCGGTAAACCTCCATGAAAGCACTCTCGAGCTCGACAACAAAGATTTCGGACGTGACGTGACGAGTATCCAGGATGCCTTGAATGTCGTGTTGGAAAGTAGCGGAGGCGCTGACAATGTGATTCATAGAGGATATGATGTCGGTGAACTTGGTAGACTTGAACCCTGGAACCATGCTTGTAAGAAGGCGATGAACGTAATCATGTAGGAGCTGCTCGTTTCCCTCGACGATGCCCCAAAAGTCATACACTGAGGGGTTGGTAGGTACGTCGAAGGCGTCAGGGTGGTTCCCGATCGTCTGAGTTATGCGGTCAAGATCCGGTAGGAACCACGTTTCTACCAATGAGATGAGAACATTCCAAGTAATACATTTGTGGGCAAGCTTGCCTTGTACTTTATCGATATTGTGGGATGGGTTTAGAAATGCTGAATGAAAGTGAGAGCAAGCCCTGATCTGAACCGGAACATTGCTCACATGTCCAGAAATCTGCCTTGAACGTATCTAATAAAGAACATTTGATCAGGACGGCTTGGACTGGAGTACGGATCAACTTGGGGCCCTACCACCATACCCATCTGCAATCCCACGCCGTGTTGCTTCGGCCTGTAATCCTGGGTCTACAATGTTTGCGCCAATTATAACGGTAGGAAAAGCCAAGGAAATGAAAAGGCGAGGGGGGGAGAGAAGTGACAGCGGAATGCGCATGATGGCGGGCGTCGACAGTTGATGACCTCGTCCGAGGTCGCTTGAACAAGCGTCGAGACAGCGCATAAAATTAGTTCCACCGTCGGCTACATATCATATGATCATTTGCCTCTTTTCCTTTTTTGTGTGAAACATAAAACATCTTCCGGTCCAGGTTCCGATCGAGTCAAGGTGAAAGGTCTTCGAGCTTGGCGGCTGGCAAGTGGATGAGTTCGAGTCTTACGTGAGTCGAAGGGACACGTTCTGGTCACCTTTCCTGTCGCGGCCCTGAACTCAGGCCCCTCTGAGTCAGTCAACCCTTCCAATTCCAGTCTCCCAGTTCAGCATCGACTTTGTCTATTGCATCCCAAGTGCCGGCGCGACTGGGTATCTTCGCCTTTTTGGTCGAATGTTCCGTGGTTCAAGTTCAACGTTTAGCGTCCAAGCCCAAGCCTCAGGTGATTCGAGGTAATGAGTTCGGAATCTGCGGCAGACATTGAACGCTGTATTGAGCATTGAATGTTTGAACATTGTATTTGAGGCTTGAAGCTTGAAGTCTAGCTTGATAAAAATTGAAGCGTTTGATGAAAGTATTGGTTTGAGCCCCGACGAGGCCGGGGAAATTCATGCATGACTTTACTATAAGATCTACGTCGGCGAACCTTGCAGGAATTCACTTCTCCATATTTTCACCATACATGATGTACACGACATTGACCCGTGGCTACTAGTATTAGTAGCCAAGGATGCCACAAGAGAGATGGAAGAAGGGGCTTTTGAACTGGACTGAGTCATATATTTGTCGACTTGGTTGAGTCAAGTACGCCGGTTGAAGCAGGGACCAAAAAGTATCGCAAGTAGACCTCCGAGCAAGATGGTTCCTTTCCCGATGACTCCCGCCCATGCCGGGATGACACCCATTCCGGCTTTTTGGAGCAAAGAAAACCAGCTTCCAGCTTCCACAGCAGCTCCCCAAAAACGGCTTTGCAACCAAGCAGCAGCAGAATCTATTCACATGGTTGAGTTCAAAATGTACATTGCTTCAGAATCGCAACGCACTCTTTAAAGGACCAGCAGGGCCAAAACCAAATACGCTCAGGAAAGGTCTCAGTATCCAGGATTCTGGAATAAGCAAAACAGCAACGCTAAACGCAAGAATGGGAAGCAGTTTTGGGTGCTGCTCGTTGATGTCCCCTGTCCCAGTGTGAGAATTGAGAAATTTAATCCATCCAGATATGTAAAGTCGAGCATACCAACAACAACAATGAGGGCGTGGATGTGTGGCTTCAATGAGCTCAGGTAGGACGTGATGGCCTCTTGCTCGATCCCGTGACGTGCAGCAAGGTTGATGAGCGCCTGCTCAGCATCGTCCATGACTTTGTCCACCATTTCCGCCCTTTCGGTGTGGCCAGGCGCTTTGTTAGGAGGAGGGATCTTCTTCAGCTCGTCTACTATCACCATGAAGATAACCTCAAGCTCCTCCGTGAGCGTTTCGAGGGTGATTTGACGAGCTTCGATGGCACCCTTGATGTTGTCGCGAAAAGTGGCGGTGACGCTGACTATGTGATTCATAGAAAGTGTGATATCGGTAAACTTTGTGGACTTGAAGTACGCATCCGCACTCTTGAGAAGACGTGGAACATATTCCTGCAGAGTTTTTTCGTACTTTTTGGCAATGTCCCAAAAGTCGGACGGTGATGAAGTAGGATCCGCAAAAGCCTCAGGCAGAAGCTCTTCCATCGCATCAAATTCCAGCGAAAATAATGAATCTGTAATTGAGATAAGAATGGAACAGAAAGTGACTTCACTAAAACGTCTACCTTGAACGTTCTCGATCATGTATGACGACTTCAAGGAAGCTACATGAAGATAAGTACATTTGTCGGGTCTTGACAGACTGGAACGTACATGCAGCAGACTGGGCCTGAATCCCATCTAATGGATCTGGTATAGCGATCAGATAAATCGTGATCGAAAAGTCAAGCTAAAATTTTACTGTGAGGGGCTGCAATCCCATGGTTCCGAGATGCTTGAACCTCGCTGTTGCCCAAAGCACCGATAGGAAAGGAAAGTGAAATGAAAGAAGTAACAAGGGCCAGAGAAGGTGACAAAAATCGCATTGTGTCTGGATATACAGAGACTTTAGGGTGGTGATGGCTGTCTCAAACGAGCGAGAGCCTCGCGTCCACATGTTTGCAACAAAGAGCAACGTTACCTTCCACTTTCAGGCTGCGATGATCATCGAGTTCAGTGGCGTGGGAGCCATAGCTAGCACTTGAGGTCAAACCTTTCTCTTGCTTGACGAGGATCATGCGCGCTTTGCAACCACTCATGATTAACCCTGCTCTCCTCTTTTTCTTATCCCTTCCGATTCCTGCCCTGAGCAGTAACAATCTCGACACCAGCTTGCAAGCCAAATCTTATCATGCACTCGTTGATTCGTCCAGTGGTACAGTCACTATTGTTCTCTTCCTTTTCGACATCCAATCTTATCTTGTTCAGATGAAACAGAGGCAAAACCTTCGACATGGTTCTCAGTCGACAAGATCGAGGAATACACACACAATGCGTTCTCGGACCTTGATGTGACTCAGATGGCTTTAGTGCAACCTCAGGCTATTACACTGCCTGACAACGAGGGTTTACCCTCTGACTTTTGGGACGCTGTCGAAAAATACCAGGATACCATGCAAGATTATGTTCACAAGCTTCTCAATAGCGCTGCTGTTTCCTTCGGTTCCACCAAGTTTACCGATATTATGTCTGTGATGCAAGACATAGTCAACGCCACAGCCACTTTTCACGACAGCATACAAGAGACTCTTCGTACTCGCGGCATCACCTCGGATATGCTCACCGAAGAGCTCCAAGGCGTCTTTACGTTGGTAGCGAATGAGTTAGAGACACGTCCCCATCCAGATGAGGCACCCGGTTGCGCTGAATGGGCAATCATAGTTGACAACATCCTGGATAAAGTTGCTGCAGAGCTCGAATCTCTTTTTCAACGTCTCGGGATTGAGGAAGGGGTTGCAACGGACTATACGCACGCTGTTAATCCACGCATTCAGACACTAGTCATCACAGCTTGTACGTCTGTCTCGCGCGTTGAGAGGGACTAAAGTCACTCAATTCCTACAGGCGAGATCAACAAGCAGTACCCGCACCTTTTCTCGGCGGTTGCATTTTCTGTGGCCGTGTTGCTCATTCCGCAAGGGTGGATACTCAAGCCGTTTTTGAGCTTGCTCGGGTTTGGACCGTTGGGTCCCCTCAAAGGTATGAGCACGGTTTGATATAGAGTGCCCGAGCTCGACGTGATGCTAGGTTCTGCTGCCGCATGGCTGCAAAGGTACCTTTGGGGTGCTGCAGTTAAATCTGGCAGCTGGTTTGCCTGGCTTCAGGCCGCCGGAATGGGTGCCATCCCAGTATGGGCCGGTGTCGTTGCCAAAGTGCAGTTATTGTTCGGTGGCCTGTTCGCGCTCAATGTGACAGGTTCCTTTACCGAATGGCTACAAAGGTATTTCTAAGGTGCTTTATATCCAGTAGTTGGTTTGCTTGGCCTCATGCTGCCAGAAGCTGTTTCGGGCGAAAGCAGTTTAGCCTGCAACACTTATAAACAATATAGACCCAATATAGAACCACCTTCAAGTTGAGGTAGGCGATTGAAATTCCACCTCTACACTTCCTCTAACTTGAAGCTGATTAAATTTTGAAGACGCTGCTGGAAGAAACGATCAAGCTTGAGTTGCTCGTTGTGAGTGATACGAAATTGTAATAGATCTGATAGAAAAAAATATATCACATGCATGGCTACATTGGCATCGCGTTGTTTGGGAACCCTTATGTCTTGTATACAGCGGCTGAAGTGCTGAAGCTTGGAGGAGTTACAAGTATGGTTTGCATAACGACAAGTGTCAGGCGAAATCTTCTCACGGAGAACTATGCATCGTGGATTCAGCATGGGACACAGTGACCGGTTGACCAACGAGGGTCTGTTTCGTCGAATGCCCTCCTTTTACTTTCTATGATGTTTCGTAGGCCCATTCTTTCGTTGTCTTTGCAAAACCGCGTAGCATGTTCAATACGCCGCTATGTTCCAGAGCACCTTGCAGGTACCAACCACACCGTGGTGATGGTAAATGAAGCTACTCGAGGAGGGAAAAAAGACGGTAGCATCGCGGATACATTTACTGCTCTCCATCCAAACGCTGGTATTGCCCCACTCCCTGCATGGTTTTCCTCCAAAAAGGATGTATCGGATAACACGGGTGTACTGAAGGCTCTTGAGCCTCACGTACAGGAAATCATTTCTCATAAGGCAAACGTGAGCCTCGTTTCAAACCTAGGATGTAATACTTCGGCGTGTTCACCATCTAGTCAGATTGTTCCACGCATTCCTTATCAAGAGATCGAAGTAGGCTTGTCGGAGAGCAGCAAAAACGCAATTCGCAAAATAGGCGTGGTAATCATCACAGGCGTCCCAAAAGAGGTGAGTACATTTTTCATCCCACCACTAACAATGTGGATAGCAGCTGATGTAGTCGAAACTTCAAGGAGGCGTTGGCGTCAAAATTGGACATCGAAGACTCCATTTCGACGAGCCCTGTGAAAGGTACCGTACTTCATAAATATTTCATCTGGCAAGTTGTTCAATATTTAGCCGGACAGGTTTTCCTGCAGGGGGTGCACAACAATATGAGTTGTACAATACGAAACGACAAATTCGTGCCCGCACGCTCGATGCTTTGCTGAATACGCAAAAAATACTTCTATCCCTCCGGCGTCTTTCTTTCCCTGATTCCGTTCACTTCACGACGCCCATCAGCTATTTCGACCGTCGACATACAGTCTCAAAGCCATCCCGCTTCGTTGAGGATATGAAAGGTTCGAATACTCCCGATCCAGCGAAGTATTCGACCCTTTCTTATTCTGTTTGCAGGTGCATTGTTCCCTTCGGAACTTGATGTGATTCAGACGACTTCAGCGCAACCTCAGGCTCTCGCGCCGCCTAGTAGCGACGGATCACCCTCTGACTTTTGGGGCGCGGTCGAAAAACACCAGGATGCCATGCGAGATTATGTTCATAAGCTCCTCAACAGTGCTGCTATTTACTTCGATTCTACCAAATTTACTGACATTACGTCTGCGATGCGGGACATAGTCAACACCACCGCCACTTTTCACGACAGTATACAAGAAACTCTTCGTACTCGTGGCATCACCTTGAATATGCTCACCGAAAAGCTCGAAGGTGTCTTTACGTTGGTGGCGAACGAGTTGGAGACACGTCCCCCTGCAGATGAGGCACCTGGTTACGCTGAACTAGCAAACATGATCGACGAGATCCTTGGTAAGGTTACCATAGAGCTCGAATCTCTTTTTCAACGCCTCGGGGTCGAGGGAGGGGTTGCGACCGGCTATATGTGTGCTGTGAAACCACACATTCAGACCCTAGTCGTCGCTGTCTGTATGTCTACTTTGTGTGTTGGGGTGGACTGAGGTCGCTCAATACCCACAGGTGAGATCAACAAACAGTATCCGTCCCTCTTCCCTGCACTCGCATTTTGTGTGGCCGTGTTGCTCGTTCAGCAAGGGTGGATACTCAGGCCGTTTTTGAGCTTGCTCGGGTTTGGGCCCGCAGGTTCTCTCAAAGGTATGAAGATGGTGTGATACAGAGTACCCAGGCTCAACGTGATGCTAGGCTCCGCTGTGGCATGGCTGCAAAGATATCTTTGGGGTGCCGTGATCAAATCTGTCAGTTGGTCTGCCTGGCTTCAGGTTGCCAGAATGGGTGTCGTCCCAGTATGGGCCAACGTCATTGCCAAAGTGCACTCGTTGATCGGTCGCCTGTTCGCGATGCCCAAGCTCAAAATGAAGTTAGGTTCTGCTGTTAAATGGCTGCGAAGCTACTTTTAGGGTGTTGCAGTTAGATCTAGTAGTTGGTTTGCCTGGCCTTAGGTTGCCGGAAGGGCCACTATTCCAGTATGGGCCAATGTGGCCGCCAAAGTACACTTATTGATTGGTGGTTTGTTCGTCATGTTGTTCCGAGCGAAAGCAGTTTGACAAGCAACTCTTATCATACATTTTTCTTGACCCTCACTGCACCTGACGACTGGAGAATGCACAAAATAGACATGGGTTGTACGCGTACAACATTACCCACACGTACAACGTGATGAATCTCACTCAAACTTGCTTATACAACTGTGTTCAGAATGTCTAAGATTTACCAATGTAAGTATCTATCTACCGGTCGTGCTACTTTTCTGTTGATGTTGGTTGGCCTAGCCTTTCAATGCTAATTATACAACCATACAGCTTCTGTGTGTTCAACAACAGTGAAATGGATACAACAAATATCTAAAGGTGCGAGAATACAGACACTGATGATGTCGGGTATCAGGAGCTGCAGAATAAGTGCCCGTATCTTCTAATCTTTTTCAACCTTCATTTTTTTTCTTCCCGCTACAGATATACGTTTCACAATCATAAAAGGTGAACGAAAGCAAAGATGATTGTGACGTACCTAGCGACGCGGCGGCATTTTCGTCGAACTCCCTTTTGATTGTTGTTGAGGATGCTAACATAGTATGTCATTTGAGTATGCATGTTCACGTTGGAATGGAAAGGCACGTACGCTGATGGGCACCCACGTTCTGAAAGAAAACACTCATCTCCTGGGCAAGTTTTACTGATGGCTGATAATCCCCAATTCGTGGGGGTGCGGATTTAAATGCTAGAAACCGTGGCTCGTCTCCGCCATGTAAAACCAAAAAGGGGGAATCGTACAAGATATGGCTCCCGGAAAACGATTGCGTTGAAGACTGTCATCGAGGTCCTCCAACTTGACGTCTGCAGCATCCCTTTTGATGGAAAGAGGTATAGTGGGTTCAATGTCTTCGTGTTTCACACTTGTCGCGTCCTCGTCCTCGTCCTCATCCTCCTCTCTTTGAATCCCTGCTGAGGGTGCTGATCATGGGATGTCACCAGAGGTTATCTATGTGCAAATTGAAAGAAACAAACCTGTTTGTGCACCCATACCTTGAAAAAATAGATGGATTTCCGAAGCGAGTTCAGCTGATGGTTGGTATTCTCTGACTGGTAGGGGGCCAGGTCGGGAAGCTAGAAATGTCATGGCTCTCCGTCAAGCTGTAGATGAGAGGAAGAAATATCGCACAAGAAGTGACTCCCGACACATGGTTGTGTCGAACGTTGTCAATATTTCCTAAACTGACTTCCGTGGCTTCAGCTTTGATGAAAGGGGGTAAGCTCGGTTTGACGTCTTCGTATACGGCCTCATTTGTGTTTTCAGCTGGCCTGGGAGAGCGGAGGGCATTGAACGCATCTTCATCTATGGGTGGGGGAGTGAGATCACGACCAAAAATAAGAGAAATGGGAGTTCACCAAGTTCGTATGGGTCGAGTTTCTTGACGAATTTGAGGGGGGGAGTTGAGAGCTCTTTAGGCGAGGTAGGTAGTTGATCGGTGGGTGGTATGCGAGATGGGTACTGCGAAGGCGGTTCATATGGCCTGAAAAGGTTGTTCGACTGGTATTGCAATGATATCAGTATGTTCCTATTTGCAAGGCAGGCTACTTACCGCTGAAGATTCTTTGACAGGTTGGGGTGGGGGAGCCACTGCTAATGGCCTTTCGATCACCTGTTCCGGGGGTCTTGGCTGGTTCATTGGTTGTGGAGGCGGCGGTGCTTTCAAAGGGTTAGATTCCTGGCTGCTGTTGGAGGCCGGCGGGGGATTCCGCGGCGAGTTCAGTGGCGGAAGCTGTGGACGTGGAATTGGGTGAACAAAATTGACAAGGGTGGATGGAGGGGCAACCCAGGAGGGAGCTGGGTATGGTGATTTGGCTGGAATTTTGTCGAGAGGCACGGGCTCGGGGAACCACTCCCTCCAATTATCTAACGCCAGGTGAGCATACATGCTTACCAATGAAACGGTAGTTGTAGAAAAAACAACGGGCATGATTCACTCACGCTTCGAAGGGTCTCCATTGTTTCTCCAGTTGTAGATAAATACACAGGTCGTCCGCGGGTCGTCCGGGGAACCCGTCCACGGACTCGCAAAATTCGCCCAGCGATGTTCACCAAGAAGAGGAATGATATTCGTGCCTTCTGAGAATTGAATGATGACTTCGTCGCGCTAAACATACCATGTCCGGGGTGGTTCCGAGAGAGTGGAATGTCAGTCTCCAGTGCCACCCACAAGTCGAGAGCGAATCTACGACACTCACGGTATACATGCCATACATGCAGTCAATCGTGGCGAGGCGTCCGCCGCCCAGTCCTGCTTGCTGAAGGACGAACCGCGCCCATGCAGCGATGCGGTTAAAATCACCCTGCTTGCGCTCACGCGGGTCGCGGTTCACCGACCAGGGATTGAGGACGACGACGTAGACACCGTCAGGGGTATCCGTATATGGGGGACCAGCCTTTCCCCTCTTTGGCGGCATTGTAATGGCTATGTACAAGGTGGCGTGACGAAATGTCGGGTCAGCGTGGATATCTTTATCGGGAGGCATGTCGGAATTCGGATCCGTCCTTATGATGCCACGGTCAACAAAGTATCGACGTTTTGCTTCTTCCTGTTTTACTTTGTCTAACAACACGAATGCCAGCCCTTCGTCAAACTGGCTGGCTTTGCAGAAGGTGTGTTTTGTCAGTGTCAACGCAATAAAGAACCATAATGTATCTAGGTAGACTTTGGGCCAAGATGGTCGCCCACGAAAACGACGCAAAATTAACTATGATCGGGCAAGCGGCTCTGTTCCAGACAAGACGTCCGAGTTTCCTCGCAATACACATACACTCTCTTCACCACAGAAGCGCCACGACTTAGATAACCCCAACGACCACATCGATCTCGACACCACCGAGGTAAAGAATGGCGAGTCCGTCGCTGGACTTCGCAGAATGGTACTCGGAAAAGTGGAGTACACGGCTTCGCAGATGATGTGAGCAACATGAACACTTCGTTGCGCTCGTTTTTGTCACCTGACCGTTTTCGTCAGTCCTGGAAAGTATATCGCCTTGGATTGTGAGATGGTCGGGGTTGGCATAGAGGGAAACGAGTCTTCACTTGCACGCGTCAGCATCGTCAATTACGCTGGTGCCATCGTTCTGGACGTGTTTGTCAGACAGCGCGAAAGGGTTGTCGACTATCGAACGCAGTGGAGTGGTGTCCGAAGTACCGACCTTGCGGGTTCAGGTATGTGTACTACTCGTGAGACTGGACATCACCGGTAGTAATGGGTCACACATAGCCAAGTCATTCAAAGAAGTCCAGCAGGCCGTGGCAGACTTGATCAAGGACCGAGTCCTTGTTGGGCATGCAATATACAACGATCTCAAGGCATGTCTACCTCGTAAAGAAATCTCATTCCTAATATATTGGAGTGCATATAGGCCCTCTTACTTTCTCATCCGTCTCCCCAAGTCCGTGATACTCAGTCGTTGGCATACAAACACCGTGTAGTCAAGTCGCGTCGCCCCGCACTACGTGTCCTTGCAAAGCAAGAACTTGATATCGTCATCCAGAGTGGCGAACATAGTAGTGCAAGTCATCTATTTCCCTCCATATTATAATGACCTCGAGGAAATAATTTGACTGAACAGGTCACCGACGCACGTGCGACAATGGCACTCTTTCGATTGCATAAAAAGCGGTGGGAAAGCGGTATCAAGCCACCCCGCCACGCAATCCCGGAAGATAAAAACAAAGACAACTCGAGTAAAGAAACCTTCATGCTCCCTCAGTCATCGTCTTTCGCCCCTCCCCATAGAAAACGGAAACGCCTAGTAGCTCACGATCCTAGTGACACAGACGTGGATGAATTGTTGAAGTCCTCACGACCCGGAGCATGTTCTCCAGATTCATCAAACACCTTGCGTGTTCAATCCCCGAGGCAAGAATCATTCACTGGAGCCAAATTTTACAGTCCGACAGGAAAGCCACAATGCCCAGTGAATTCATCTCGACAACGAAAGGGGGTCTCTTCTGGACTTTCGATTGTCACCAGAAGAACTGGCGGCGTAACGGAAGTGAAGAAGAAAGGTAACCGAACGGGAAATGATGGCGAGCAGAAGACAGGGAAGAAGTGGTGGGAGAGCCTGCGAGGAGACAAAGGGAAGTATCAAGGTGGACGATGAGATACCTAGTGAGCCCTTCTAATTCACTAAAGCCTACGAACATACATACTCTTCCGTGGGTGTCCAAGTTTTATGCCTGTGACTCTTATTGCAGCTTTCGCGTGATCAATGTCGGTCCTGAGCTCCGTGGAGATTAATCCACTTTTGCGCATAAATGCTGCGGCTCCACCGGGGACCTCTGCACTCGGTCGTTCTCTAGCTATCCATTGCCGGAAACCCGTCTCGAAGTAGCCGGGAGATTTCCCAGCGCAACTTGTTCGCAATGATTGGCCTCGACTAGTCCCGCAGGACACCGGGTTCATTTGCTCATCCCAGGAGGTGCGATTGTTCTTCCCTCAAAGGCTGATTGTGAGAGATATTATACAAGTGGCGTAGGCAAAACATGAAGATTCCTGGCTCAGCTAGGCGCGAGTATCGTACAAGCTTCCTCTCCTGGCACGAAGTGAAATACTACTACATGTCAGTTCCTTGTTGAATCAACTCTGCAAACAAATCACGAGGCGGGCCATTTGACTCGTCATCGACTGTAGCAAACTCATTATCATGGTCATCAGGCCTAACTATCCGGTTA